>JANTPZ010014921.1:0-10871 GCA_025593235.1 Vachellia pachyceras
AGACACGATATGGCACCCACACATCCATACACTGGGTCCCTCATCCTCGCATTCGCTTCATATACCATTGAACTCACTGCATCACTCCTTTGCTCCTCCGGTAGTTCCTGTGTCATATCATATACAATATACAGTTATACGTATGACGCCGTATATGTACGATGAAAAAACGGAAAATCACTATGACATGAGGAGAAAGAAATGTACTTAATCACCAAAAAGTTACATATACCAAAATTTGTTATTTGCATGTTGCTTATTTGTTGTGAGATTTTTTTTTTTTGCATCACAGTATTTTTTTTCCTTATAAAAACTTAATCATGTAATTAAAAGGTCAAAAGAAGGAGTTGTGGGTGGAAGCTATGATTGTAGTGTAGGCCTAAATTCAAATAAAGCTTCAGATTGAGTGTGTGCGCGATAGGGGCTCTGCATGCTTGGTTGATTATAAACAGATCCTTAGCTTAGTCAAAAAGGGGAGAGACGATAAAGTAATTAGCTAATTTTGAACCGAAAGAAGAGATAATAGATAAGCGGCTACAGGATTATTGTTTATTTATCTTGACTTTAGCTTTCTTTTGAAGGGTTCAACAGGTGTGCGCGCGTCTGTATAATATAATGGACTGGAACGTGAAGCCGTTGAAATTTTGGTTCTTTCATGACACAAGAGTTAACCCTGCAATTATTTTCTCAGTCGCATGCCGGAATTCAGAGTAATGATGGTAGTAGTACTATTGATGATTTGACCTTAATTATACACAAATCAACTGTTATATATGATTCTACAATTATTCGTTATTTTTTTAAAAAAAATAACGTTATTCTCTGTTAACAGATATAATTAATTTCATATCTGTTTATGATGTCAACATGCATCTTAACCTGCTAAAATCAAGAAAAAGATAGGAAATAAAAAGGAAGATGATGACATGTCACCAAGATGGCATGCTCACAAAACAAATATATTATTTCTGTTTCAAATGTTACTACGAAGATTCAAAGGGAAAAATCGTGAGTGTTTTATTGATAATCAGGGTCATACTTTTGGGCATGTGATATACATACAAGAAGTCCCTATCAATGTAACCCATGGTTTTAAAGACAAAATAGAAAACAGGAGCGTGTCAATAACTTCTTTCTACAACAACATTGAAAAACAAGGAAGCCTTGGCCTAAAAGCTACGAGGTGGTCACAAAGGTACGTGTTGAACAAAGTTGGAATATATATATACATCATACTATATATAACCCACTGTAACTGATATTCTCTATCTCTCACACACACACACAAACCAAGGATCTCTTTTGAGAATATGCCTTCAAGACGTAGCAAAGCTCATTTACAATACTTGATCCTTTATTCTCTTTCTTCAGTCTTAGTGTTTGTTTGGGAATCTGTTGGAGAAAGGAGTTTACGGATTCCAAGAAGAATTTACGGAATCTGAGAAGAATTTATGGATTTCGAGATTATTTTTATGGATTTTGAGATGGTTTTTACAAATTTCGAAATGGTTTTGTCTTGGTTCACTTTTGGGAAGAAATTCTTCCCAAACATGCACTTTATATGTGCTGAGGAATCATGTTAATTAGCAGCGTCCTTTAATAAAGAAGAATGATAACTATAGTTAATTAAGGGTGGGGTCTTCAACTGTAATTAACCACTATAACAGAAGAACTAGACGTTGGGGGAACCAAATGAAAGATTGCCCCCTTTTCCTTTGCTTTTTTGGGTGCATAACTACTTTCTTCTCAGCAAGTAATTAGAGTTTACTAAAGAAAGTATAGATGCTGCTTAAGAAAGAAATCTGCAATAAGCTCTATAATTTAAGGAGAAAATGAATAACTCCTCCGGCCCTTAACATATAAATGACCTATTTTAACAAAGAAATTAAATTACGAATTAAAATTACTCTAATATCAAGTATCAAAGAAGGAATTAGTAGAGCTTGTAAAATTACTCTAAATTTAATGGATTTGTTATATTAACCTGCACATCGGGCGGGGGAATAAAGTTTGGTAGTGTGATCAATGTCATAATAACATGCTCTCCGCGCATCGCGCGGGGAGTATATGCTAGTTATACAAGAATAATGCATTCTTGGTGGTTGCTTATTATTAGGTGACATAACAATAGATTGTAGCAGGATATAAATATTATATATGTATTAGTCAAAGAATGATGATCAAGAGAGCAGAGCTAGATAACCCAGCATAAATATACCTAATTAATGATATAATGTCAGCCACACACTGAAATATCCTTCCAATTGAGCTGTAGTTTTTAAAGTTGCTATCAGCTAATAATCAAGAAAAACTCCAGTTTTGCGTTTCAATAACCAACATTGTAGTAGGACACCTAACACACACACACTCTCTCTCTCTCTCTCTCTCTCTCTCACACACACACACACACACACACACACACACCAGATGAGTGAGTATAGAGATTTTTTGTCCTGCGCTGGTGTAGTTCTTGAAAAACCTATAGCTATACTGACAATTGAAAACTGTCTTTTCCGTCCTCTTTTCACAATAGCCGATGTGTTAGGTATCTTAAGAATTTTTCAAGTCCGATGTAATGATAAATAGTAAATTCCTTTCCTTAATTACCAAACAAGAGCTGAAATTGACTTGAATTAACATAAAACCACTCCAGTGACTATTATTTTGTTATGAAAATGATAACATCATGTGAAGAAGAGATCAGAATTGAACCTGCAACATCTTGTTGACATTGCTAGCACCAAAAACCTTGTGAACACTTGCGAATTTGTGAGGTTCATCTGCAGGAAAGTAAGGAGCAAAGAGGCAATCCTGAGAACATCTTCTCCGAAGAAGCTTGCACGCGGCACATGGCGACATTGCACCATGTTTTCTTCCACTTTCCTTCATCAATATATTCTTCCAATAAGTTTATGAATGTGATTTAAGCTTCAGCAGCAGGAAGGTGAAGGTTTAAAAGAAAAGAGAAACAAAGGCAATTAAGTCTTAGGTGAAGAGAATTAATAAGGAGGGGGCTTGAGGAGGAAGAGTAGGTGATATTATATACAAGAAAAGAGAACTATGAGATACAGCAAATCTTAAAGGGTCCCACCAAAGAAGAAACCCTAGATTTTGTTGGGCAAAAGCGAATTTGATTAGAGCTTTTGTCCCCACATTCATATTGTGTATGTCTCATTAGTTTCTTCTTCATTCTTTTTACACGTTCACTGGACCCCTTCATCAATTACTATGTGTGTTTGTACATGAACTTCTAACAAAGTATCAAAGGAGGCATTATTTAAACTTGTGAGATTACATAAACTAAATTGGACCTTGTTGAATGGAGTTTAAAATGAGGCACATGCATGGTTCATTACCCATGAATTTCGCAGCTTCCTATAGAATTTATATAGTGTTATTAGCGATGTGTAAAATAAATAATAAGAGGATTGATGGTATCGATTCTTATAAGACTTTATTTTAATAATAAATAATTCTTGAAATGATAAGTAAAATTTGGGAAATTATTAAAACTAGATAGTAAGTTCTTGCTGAGGATTCCGAATTTCATGATAAATATTTAGACTTGTTGCCCCAAAAACTAGATAGTAATTAAGATGAATGATAAATCCTTTTGAAAATAACTTTTACAAATTCCGAGATAAAACCTAGGTTTTGGAGAATAGCTTTTACAGATTCCAAGATAAAACCTAGATTTCAAAACTTAGGTTTTAAAAGATTGTGTTTGAGAGGTCATTGGCTTTAACGGAGTTCGAGGCAAAAAATAGGTAAGAAAAAGGAAAGATAAAGAAAGAAAAAGTAGGAAAAAGAAAATTTATTAGGAGAGAGTAGTACTGGGAATGCGGGCCAGCCCGCGGGTTGCGGGCCGGGATTTCCCAACCCGCAGCCAGCCATGGCGGGTTGGCGAGCCAGCTTTTTATTTTTTTATAAAAAATAAAAAATAAATTCTTTTTCCTTTTTTTTACCCAGTTTTTTCTATAAGATTGCATATTTATGATATTCTCTTTAAAATTCTATGAATAAGTGTTCAATAATTTCATAAAAATAGAATTTAATATTACTTTTTTCTTTGTAAAAAATATTGGGATGAAAAAAAAGTAAACAAATACATAAAACCTATATTTTTTCAAAAAATAAAAATAAAAAAGCGGGTTAGGCGGGCTGGCTCGCCAACTCGCGGGCTCAGCCCGCCTAACCCGCGGGTTGAAGATGGCAGGCTGGCTTTTGCGAGCCTGCAGCCCGCCAATTCTGGCGGGTGGGCCCAACCCGCATTACCGACATTAGGAGAGAGGGTGTGATTTGACAAGAAAATAACTTTTTCAAAATATAGGTTTCAAACCGAGGTTTTATATCCAAAATAGCTTTTCTGAAAAATGTGAGTACTTGGACAAAATCTAAATTTTGAGATAAAATCTAGATTTTGAAACCAAACATATGTTTCAGGAAGAGAAGGCAAACAAGCTCTTAATTTCACTCGGTTTATAATGTTCGCTCGTTCTCTCTATTCATTGATGTTGTACTTTAAATTGGAAATGACAGCACCAAGCAGTGAAGAGGGGGAAGAGAAGTTAATTAAAGGAAGAAAAAAGAAAATGGATGTATATGTCAAATAAATAAATAAAAAAGGTGAGGGTTCATGCATCGAATCAAGACATATAATGCACAAGCACTACAGATTAAGTGGTTGACAAGTAGGGTACTGATAATACGTAATGACTATAATGACAAAGACACACTAATAGTGTTCGATTCATTCACTAAACTTTGGTGACCCATATAATAATGGTCTCAACCATATGAATGTTGAAGGTGATGATCGCTTTTATTAATATTTATATACTCTAATTATGTATTAGCAATATCTCTCAAAATATATATCTTACTGGGAAAACATTACATAATATTGTATCTTTTATCTCTTCAATCAAGGGATGAATTAAGATGAGTTAACATGGTCTCTGGATGCTATTTTAAATAATATTTTTTGCTTTCCATTTATGTTACTTAACTTGATGCTTAAGCTAAATTATGCATGGTTCAAATTACAGAAACCTACCCCATTATTTCACGTGTTTCCATTTAATTTGTCGTGATTTCTTGAGAGATCTTGAATGAAACTTCAGATGCAGAGAGATCGAAACACAGATTTTAAGTCACAATGTTGAAAATAAAGGGAAAATTGCACTAATATCAACTATAGTATTTATTTTCATAACTATAAATATATTTCATCCAATTTTCAAAAAAAAAAAGTAGTCCTAATTGTAAATATATTAACTAAAGTATATATTTGGTCCTTTAAATTTATATCAAATTTCAATTTCATCCTCTAAGTTTAAAAAATACACATTTAATCATTATATTTTAATCCCGTTAATTTATTTTAACGGAAAAGTTTGACTCATTAAATTTAAATAGTGATTCTGCAATGAAATAATGATAAAATATGTTTAAATTTTAATTATTTAATTTAATTATTTTAATATTTAAAAATTTAATCACTATTTGTTATATTTAACAGTAGAATTACCGTTTAAATATACTAAATCAACATTTTCTGTTAAATAAAACTAGCGATGTTAAGGTAAAAGGACTAAAAATGCAATTTTTAAATTAAAGGGACTAAACTAAAACTTGATATCAACTTAAAGAATTAAATATATGTTTTAGCCTAAAATAAAAATAAAAAAGATAACCAACTTCATATTATTTTATCTATATAAAATTTATCAAGTTAAAATTTAATTTTTATCTATATAAATATATCAAGTTAAATACTTTTTATATTATTTTAATATATTTCCACTTCACACCCCAAAAGTATACTTAATTCGCCAAGGGGTTTTCTATTCAGGCAATGATTTTATGGATCCCTGGATTGTGCCAAGCTGCCCCGTGGTAGGTATTGAACAAATAATGAAAAGATATTTTGGTTAGGATATTAATTAATTAGTGCGGATTAATTAAATTATTCAATATCACATGATATAACAATCTCAATTATAAGGTGTTCAGTACTGCTACCGCTAGTTTTTTATCTTCTGTGATGAATCGAATGATATATGATGGATTTGATATTCTGATGTGCTTACTCTTTGTCCTCTTTAGCCTCTCTCACTCTAATTATTGGAAACTTTAGTTTTTATTATTGGATTTGGATTAATTGGATCATATTTGTGAATACTCTTTATTCAATAAGGATTGATTAATTGTTCAAATTAAAGGCTATATACAGTGACTTCGATATATCCAGCGCAGCATAGGAAAAGAACAGCTATGGGGAGTATATATATCATTCTTGATCTTATGTTTGATCTTCTGCCGTAGGTACTAAACAATAATAGGTTACCTATCAAACCCCTTTTTTCCTCCAAATTTTACAGAGATGTGAAAATAGCAACTTTGATTTTTTTGATACTACGAGGATACAAAATGCATGATTTTTTAAAATTAAACAACCCTATATATGCATGTATCCATAAACTTTGAAGTTGGGACTTGGAAGAATTAGAGTAACTAATTAAAGATTAAGTATAATTCTTGCTATGAAGATCTTTTTGGTTGAGAAGGTCTCTATGATTGATTGGCTTCTTTAAACTTTTTAGACAACTAAACATAATATAACGTATGAATTGAAGACAGTTTCCAGATTTTATGACTGAGATCAAATCAACTCAAGTTAAGGCATATATATTTTCCGCAGGAGCAGAAATGATCAGAAGGGAGCCCCTGGTTATTAAGTTGTCGAACACTTTGTCAAATTCTCACCTTCACATAAAGAAAGACAGAAACAAAATTAGAAAACAAATCACTTTTCTGGTCCTGTTTATAGCTAGTGCGGGGAGAGAAAGAACCTGTTGATCAAATTTTTAAGTCATTTCGTTAAAATTTTCATATGAAATTTATTATTCTTGTTTGTTTGTATGAAACAGACATGTTACAAGTGACTTATAACTAGCATCAGAAGAGTATGCTTTACCATTTCTGCCCCTTAAGCATTAGCACACGGTTCAGTGATGAGATGTTGAGCTTCTTCTGCATATATATAGCCTTTTATGCTGTGGTCTCTCTACCTCTTTTAACCCATGCACGTACATATGTATGTGGAATTTCGGGGAATGGAAGCTTCCTTCCTAGCTAGGAGGCGCATTTTTAATTTTTGAATTAAAGGCATTTAATTTTCCTATCAGCATTAATTAAACATGTCACATTTGATCTGCTCAACGGTCGCCAATGATATATATATATATATATATATATTTCTTGACGAATGAATAATACGCACAAGGCAGAGCCATGCGTTTGACAATTAGCCATGTTTTAGTGGGACTGCTCATGTTGTTCAGCAACATTGACGCTTTGACTTTTGTACATGATAAAATAGTGTACTATGTATGATGTTGCTAGTGGCTACATTTGCTTATAGATAGGAGATTGTAAGGACATAAGCTATGATAAGAATAGTGTCACTTCAAAGCTATTGTAACACAGATTTTTTTTTTTTTAACAGTCTTGTGAATTAGTGGTGCAAGAAGATTGTGTGAAGTGAGTGAACTGAAATTGATGGGTAAATTACGTACGTTCATGGAGATGTCTGTGTAATTTAGGAATGAAGGTGGCTATGGATTTAATTCTTATTGGAAGAGGCCTTCAATCAAAGGATTGCACAGCGCGCTTGTTCCTAAACTCAAATATATTCACTAAAAAAAGAAGAGGCCACCAGAAATTAGGAATTTTTGCACCTTGGTCTTTTTATTTGGGGGTTCAAGAAAACCCAAAATAAGTAAAAAGATTAGACAAATGGGGGGATGATAAAACTGTGAGTAGGCCCAAATGATAGATACATGGGTTGGACTCACCGGTTTATTAATTCCTTCACACATACACATACCCAACAACTTTAGCAGTCATATTGATATGGGCTGTTTCCATCAGTATCCCTCTTTAATTCCTTTCATCCAATTCACAAAAGATAAAATGAATAGACAAATTATTTATTCGTCTCGTGTGGGTGAGTTTTTGGAGAGTTCAAATACATATTCAACAGTATTTTTTTAACCAATGGTTGGTTGGATCAAGTGGTAAGCAGCTTGTTTCAGCTTAAGTAAGGTCTCGAGTTCGAGTCCTTGTGTATGCAGAAGCCACCGTTGGGAGACTCACCCACCATTTCCAGGTGCGCGACGCGGGTCGGGTCGGATTAGTCAGGGCGAAGCTCCGGAGACAGGGATGCATGTTTAACAGTGTTTTTTGTAAAATGAGATAATCTCCTTCACATATTTATCTTGACTTAAGTAAATTACTTCTCTATTGCGTTCTTAAACGTGCTCATTATTGATCATCTATATGTATTGGTTTTATTAATATTGATAATCTATTGGCAAATTATTTATTATTGATCATAAAATCTACCAAATTGTACACAGTTCGGTTTCGTTAAAGTAGGACTGGGCAAATTATACATCACCCGGTAAGCCCTGCCAAGGCCTGGGCGAAATTTTTTTCATCTGGGCTTATCCAAAATGGCCCGTAACAGACAAGCTAATTCAGTAGATGGGACAGGTTACAAGCGAAAGCCTCAAGCTATCCGTAGCCGCCACTATTTATATAATTAGTATATCTTAATATAAAAATGCCTTGCGTGCAAACTAAAGTTGAAATTTGGTTCAGATGTGGTTTTCCACTTCAAGTTCTTGAGTTCGATTCCCTCAAGGCCGCAACCTCACAGTTATCTCTTTTATCAATTTTAAATTTTAAAATGTGGAATTTACATGATAAGCCCCATCTCCTTCTTCACCTTCAACAATCTGCTTTTCCACCGCCGGTGGCCCCAGCCCTCGCCCAGTCGCCCTCCTCCTTTTTTCTCCTCCCTTGCATCTCGATTTGTTGTGCTTCTGTTGTCAGATGATCAGATCTGCCATGTCATCAGTCCGCCACCTCTCCCTACAGTCCCCGCCATCCTCCTGTTTTTCTCCTCCCTTGCATCTCAATCCGTGGTGCTTTTATTTTCAGATCTGCTGTGTCCAGCACCGAACGGCTGGAGATCCTCGACTATGAGCGCCATGTCGTCAGCTTCAGCGTTGTGGAGGAGACCATCGCCTGAGCAACTACCAGTCAGTCACTACCTTCAAGTCGGATGGCAAAAAAAAAAAAAAATAATAATAATAATAAATTTGTTAGCCCGTAATCCGTCCAAAGCGGGCTGGCTTTTGCCCAGTCAATTTATTTCGAATCTAAGCAAACTTGCACCAAGTTACGGGTTAACCCAAATCAGGTAAGGTTTTACAAGTTGACTGTCGGATAAGCCAGTCACACCCGTTGTTTTGCCTTACGGTTAAGTGAAGTCTCAAATTTAAACCACAACATATGCAGAAACAACCATTTGAAGACTTACCTACAACATTCAAGTTCAAGGAGCAATTAGGGCAATCCTGTAGTGAATCAAATGGACAACCAAAAAATAATAATTTACAAAAGCTAAAATGAATAAACAAAGCATTTATTATTTATCATCTATGTACATGTTTGGGAAGAACTTCTTCCCAACGATGCATGCAAACCAAGACAAAACCATCTCGAAATTCGTAAAAAAATTTGAAATCCATAAAAACTATTTTGAATCCGTAAATTTCGAAATCCGTAAACTCTTTTTTTCAACAGATTCCCAAACACATATTTTGGCTCATTTGGTACGCTGGAATTGATTTTGGTGGAAATGGAGATGGAAATAGATATAAATATAGGAAAAAAATGAGGGGTCAAAAAATCAATTTCATGGAATTAAATACAATTTCATGGGTTACATCATGGAATTCATTTCTACCCATTTTGAATTCTATTTCCATTTTCAATTCCACCCCCCAATTCCACCATACCAAACATAGGAAATGAATTTCACCTCTCAATTCTACCTCCCAATTCCACCATACCAAACATAGCATATGTGTATTTAGTGTAGGTAATGTCGGCCAGCCCACCCACCACACCCCTGTTGGCGGGCTGCAGAAATGCAGCTCGCACCTCCATTGGCGGGCCCGCCAACATTTATTTTTTTAATTTTTTAAAAAAATTAAATTCTTTTTTTCTTTTTTTGCCTAATTTTTTTCATAAGATTGTATAGTCATATCATATTAATTGACTCATGATTATTTTTCTACTAATAAATTTTTAATAATAACATTTTTTTATGTTTTAAAATAAAAATATAAATATCAATGTGTGGTTATAATTTTAAATATAATATTATAAAAAGTTGATATAAATATCCCTTGAAATCATCACCGACTTACTCTGAAGTTTCACGTCCTCTAATTACAAATCAGTTTCAAGCTGTATGTGAAACCGCAACAACGTACTAAAATCAACATTTCATCTCTACCCATCGCTCGACAATTCACAAGTGTGTCATTTCACTTTCAACCCTTTACACTCACATTCTGTAGGCTTGTTTGGTTTGTCCGTTTGGGCACCCAAAATCCATTTATACGCTTGCCGAGACAAAACTCTTTTCACATGTTTACCTCAGAATCTGTGTCCGTTCTCCCAAACTATCCAAACAAGCCCTGTGTTAATTTTGATCCTTCTCGTCACAAGCGCGCCCGCAGGTTCAAATCTCATGCATAATAAAGGTAAGCAAATTACACAAAGTCAGCCAACAATGAAAGTCAGATCAGATTCAGGTATCAAGTGGTTGGCCCAGCTGTGAGTTCAAACTGCTGTTAGGATTTTGCTGATAAATGATTTATAAATACCTCTATAATTAATTTTTCGAAGTCGGAGGATGCAAGTAAACCTCACTTGAGCTTTTATTAAAAGAAACTTGCACAAAGTCAAGTCTGCAAAACTCACCTTTGTCTAATGTCTGGTATGTCGTC
>JANTPZ010014922.1:0-11787 GCA_025593235.1 Vachellia pachyceras
CCCCCACCCCAGGCGACGGACGTGACCTCAGTGATCAGCGTGACCTCGGCCGAACGCGACCTGGCGATCTCAGCGACGACGTGACCCCCACCCCAGATCTCAACGACCCCCACGACACGACTACAGATCTCAACAACGAATGATGCTTGTGTTCAGAGATGCTGCTGTTGTGGGGGATGAATTTTTTGGAAAGAAGAGAAAAGTTTTTTTTTGGAGGGCATATTAGTCTTTTTACATTATAATATAAATATTAAATTAAAATAATACCCCCCACTACTTCCAGCATACCAAACAAACTTTTAATCTCACTTCCACTTCCAGTTCCACTTCCAATTCCATCCAAACCAATTCTACGTACCAAACGGGGCATTATATTTTTCTTAATTGTTAACTTGGTATCTGTATATTTTTTCTCCTAAGTAAATCATTTAATTTCGCTATGTTAACACTGTTGACTAATATACCTTAGCTCTATAAAATAATTTAATTAAGAAAAAAACCTCATACATACCAAATTAAAAATTGAAATAAAGTTCTCACAACATATTCCGATTAAGCTTACATTACATCTCAACAAGGTGATTTAGCAATTGCATCAAACTGTTGATCATACAACAGACCCAAGGGAGATTTTACTATGTCATATAATTCTCCATTCTTATCAATAGACAATACATAAGCCAAAAAAAAAAATCTACAGTCTATTTCGTAATCAGTAACCATAAATGCCTAACATTGTCTAAATCTTTTGAATGCTATAGCCCGCTTCCTCAGATGTCAAGTTCTCTTTCCAATTCTCAAATTCTGCTCCCCCAAACATCACTTGCTTGATCCCAACAAAACTATTAACACAACCAGAAAGATGGATGAGTTACAGCAAACAATTTGTGTCTAAATGCATAAAGGGAGAGAGAACTGACTAATCAATGGTTTTTGCATCAATCTTATCTATACTGTTTGATAACAAGTCAATGCCCACAATTAATGCCAAAATCATTACTCCCTCCATTCCTTTTCATAAGATAAATTAACCGCATTACGCTGTTTGAAAAGTAAGTAAAAATTAGTTATGTGAAATAAACATGTAAAAAATGAATTTTGTTTTCCAAAAATGCCCCCATTTATGTGGAAGAAAGAGAATATGTGGTGGAGAAAAATGTGTAGTAGAGAGAGGAGGTTATCTAACAAGGCTTACCTAACAATTTCTATCTTATAAAAAGGAACAGAAAGAGTACAAATGAGTGATAATTTTTTTTGTTTTGCTTTCCCACATAATTTAATGAAGACACGTGCTTAAATGCGTATTGACATGACACACACAAACATAGGAATTTAAACATACAAAAGACAACCACCAAGTTCTATTTTGTGGAACCCAGATGGCTCTGGTTTTCTTTTTCTTTTGTTTTTTTTTTCCATCAAAATGACAGGCTTGATAGTCCTTTGAACCAGAATAGCCACCGGAAGAAAAGCAAGAATGGAAGATCATACTCAGAGCTTATCTGTGTCAATGCGTTTATTAAAACGTCCAGAAGCAATGGTTCGTTAGTTCCAATATCTACCCTGCCATATCACAACTAGAAAGTATTAATAATTGAACTTCAAATCCCATTAACATGTAAACAAGTAAAAGGAGAAAAACAGAAGACGATATTGATGCAATACCAAACTCGAGCAAGGTTATCTTGAACCTCTAGATCCCCAATGTTGTAAAATGTAGTTGGCGTCACATTTCCTCCCTGAATATAATCATAAGTTGGTCTTTTGTCCAAAGGACTTTGTGATAGCTGTAGGAGTAAGGCTAGTTCAGTAAGGAACATCATCAATATAAAATATAAAAAATATGAATATAAACAATGTGGCTCATATCAGGCTCTGATGCACAAGACTCAATCTTGTTACATTCAAAATTTACAATTCACCAAGCATTCAACTGGCATCCATTAGAGAATGGAAGTCTTACTTGCATATTCATAGAATTGCATCCACCAAGACGTCCAACTATGTGCCAAGCTCGAATTGTCTGATAAGAGTCAAATCCAACAAGGTCAACTAAAATTCCTCGCACATGCAAGTGCATCTATAAATATTGGGAAGTGAACTAAATGCCCACTTTGGTTCTTCACATACGAGGTACATCTCAACTTAAGTACTTGTGCCTTTTCAATTTGATCCTTCACAGATTTATATTTCTCGCTAATGTCCTTCTGTCAATTTATAATAAATGAAATTAACAAATGTGATGACATGTAGAATATTTTTTTGCGACTTATCAGTTACTCATGCTTTTATTATATATAATTGACTGATTGAAATAAAATATTCAAATTTAGTTTTATTAATAGTAAATAGATGAAAGGACTTAACTTTAATCAGCTTTATATATGAAAGACCAAAAGTGAGAAGCCCTTGAGAAACGCCCTACATATGAGGGATCAAATTGAAAAGGCAATCAAATTCCATGATGGACCAACTCAATGAAAACTTATCCGTAAAGGACCAAAACAAGGTTATAATCATTAGCGAATGAGCAAGACAAGAGCGCCATGAGTTACATGAAGTCCCTTACATCACAGAGTAAGGAGATATCCTTTGCAAGTGGAGTATTGTAGAATTCTATCCATATATACGAGTTTGAGAAATCAAATCTGGAAATTCCATCATCAAGAGTATGAACAACAGTAACAATTGCATTATTTAGGCATATTCCAACTCAAAATAAGAAAAATGAAATTAAAGAAAAATATAGGCTTCACTTGATGCTTAATTACAAGGCACATTATATAGACTTCACTCAAGTATTTCCCACAACCACAAGAAACAAGAAGGATGAAATCTAACCTAAAAGTCAACTAACCATAAAACTATTTGCTTACCCACGAATCAAAAGCCAACTTTGAAAGCCCTTGATATTTTGAATATTTGAACATTACTGGGAGGTGATTGAGAATGAAATGATGCAACATTTTCAGATCGGAGAGTAAAAAGCTGAAGTTCTAATTGGACACAAAGTATAATGGTAATCTAGGCCTACAACCATCAAATCTAGATGTTGACTGGCCTTAGGAGGTCTCAGTTACTTAAGATGTCTCAGTTACTATGTTTGTTAAGGAATCACTTTGAAAAAGACTAAATGTGAGCAGATTGTCAAAAATACAAAAGACATCAATGTATACTTTTAGAATATCATAGAGTTCCATGTAGTGAACGTTAAATTCATGGCAGATCAAATAAATTTTTGTACGATCAGAATTCTCATATCTCCTCTCAGTTTTATCTGTTAAGAAAGTCATTCATCATCAAAGGCATGCACACACACTCTGAAAGATGCCAAAGACCACACAGTACTTCTTTGACACTCTGTCAAAAGATTTGGCCTTTGCATCAAAAGGCAAAATCTTGCAAACATCCATGATTAAACTCACTTGTTAAACGACACTTTCATTGGTAATCCTGATCCGGTCTTCGTATGCAGTATCTTGCTTCTCTTCTTTCTTAACCTCTCCTCCATCTGAAATTACATTAAGTAACTTCAATGAGAATAATGCTTACAGAGGGGTCTCCTTAACTTTCAATTACTTCAAAAGGCCACAAATACCAAAGTAACAAACATCATCCTTGAAAAAAAAAGGTATTATGGAAACAAGATAAAATTCCTTCATATGAAAATATCAAGTAAATATTTAAATGTTGAAACAAGCAAACCATCTTTAGACTATTTTGCCTACTTTTGATCGGGCCTTGTTTTGATCATCAAGACAACTCCCAAGAATTTCAGCAAATTCTGGATCACGGTCATAGTCTTTTTCTTGTTTACCTGTATATGCCCCCTTACCAGAAAATCCAGCTGCATAATTATTTTCATCTTCTTGTCCGTCCTCAAGATCAATATCACTGGTCTCTCTTCTTGCATACAGTCCCTGAGTTGAAAATCCACCTACATCCTCATCCTTGGATTCTTGTTCTTCATCAAAAATATCTATATCTATATCAATATCCTTACCATTCGCCTTTTGGTGAGTATTTCTGACATCACTTAAGAATCTTATATTTCTAGTATAGCTTGGGGCAATCAGTGCAACAGATGAAGACGGCACAAAGTTATTGTTGTGGAAGAAACGTTTGGAGAAACTAATGGTTGGGCCAGTTTGAAGGGGACCACAGAGGTGTAGGATGGCCATGAGCTGTCTGATAAACTTGATAAGGAAGAATGATTAATGAGGTCACGTTAGCTCCAATATTCCATTAACCTGCACTAAGTAACGTAATAGACTTGAGACCGATGTATGCGTTGGGCAAGATTCGTACGAGAATCGTCGATTTTATGAGGTATTTGAGACCATTATAGTAGTATGTTAGATTCCAAAATAATATTCAGCAGCATGACCAAGGGATGTAAACAGAACTTGAGACCATATAAGCACTCTTTGAATGCACATCAGAATTTTCCATTTGAACCATACGCTCTAAAAATAAAATCATAAATTAAACGTTATCGCCAAATTACACGAATATGCACATCGTAAAATAAAACTTCTAATGCTTTTTTAATTTCATCATTTATAAAACTGAAGACATCTGAGCTTACTTTTTGACAGATATCCCAAGCAATATTACTGACTACAGATTAAGCATAAAAACTTAAGCGGTCCGAGTTAAGATTGCAAGTATTGTTCCAAAGATGGAGATTGTATCAAAGTAAAGAATCATAAGTTGCTATTATTAATTAAGCTAAATTAACAAAGTTGATTCGCTCCTCTTTCAGAGTGAGCAGAATATGACTTTAAGACTCCAAAAAAGAATTAAATTATTAAAAAATAAAAAATTCCTGGTGCTTAAGGAAGGGATGTACCAGATGTGTACACAGAATCTTAGAAGAAATTAACCTCCCGAACAAAACGTGCGAGAGTGTACCCACCAGAACAAGGCTCCGTGAGGAAGAGAGGTTGCCGGTTCCTCGGTTCCTTGCGTCAATGATCAGAGGTAAAGCTGAGGCGGAGAGTCGGCGAAAGTGAGGACTGAGACAGAGGAGCAAGTGAAACGAATGCTGAAGAAGGGATAGGCTTCGTCTTGTTGCCCGCCTTTTTGACATTTGTTTTTTTGGAAAAAAAAAAAAAGGGAGAAATACCTCTTCTCACAAAATAAATAAACCATCACTTACGCATTGAAAATCTATTTAAAAATAACTTTTATAAAGTTTAAAACAAAACTTAAGTTTTAAAATGTGATTATATTTAAAAAGTTATTGACTTTTACGGAGTTCAAAGCAAAAGGTAAGTAGAAAAGAAGAAAGAAAAAAGAGAAAATTTATTATAAAAGAAAGTGTTATTTGACAAGAAAATAGCTTTTTTCAAAACCTAATTTTTAAACATAAATTTTGTTACAAAATCTAGATTTAAAAAAAATATGTGAGTACTTGGATAAAATATATATTTTAAGCTTTTACCATAAAAAAATATGTGAGTACTTGGGACCATGGTTGACAATAACTTTTACAGAGTTTGAGGCAAAACCTACGTTTTAGAGAACAGATTTTAGAAGAAAAGCTTTTATGGGCTAAGGCAAAATCTAGGTTTTAAAATGTAATCATATTTGGAAAGTTACGGAGGAAATAAATTTTACAGATTCCAAAACAAAGGTAGATAGGAAAGAGGAGAAAGAAATAAAGAACAAAGAGGAAAAGAAAATTTATTAAGAGAGATAGTGTAATTGACAAGAAAATAACTTTTTCAAAACCTAGGTTTCAAATCAAGATTTTGTTTCCAAAATAATTTTTCTAAAAATGTTAGTACTTTAGTGAAACCTAAATTTCCTACCGTGATGCCAAATAAGCCCTCAATTCAAAAGATGGCTCCATGCAGTTGCTCATCGCCTCTAGAAGCTTATTCTACATGGAACCAGCTGCCTAGAAAGTGTGGAGCTAAGTTGAGCAATGGTTTTTGCATTAGTCATGCACATAATAAAGGTATCATGAGAGTAGAAGCTGTATTAGGCTAGTGAGTATGCAATATTCCATTTGTGTTGAGCTCAATTTAAATTTTGAAAAAGCTTTATATTCTCATTTGGTAAAAAAAAACAGAGATTTCGATGAAAGAGGATTTAAATTTTAAAGTGCGTTTAGTATGTCAATTGAATTGGAGTATTATTTTAATTTATTTTATATATTATAATAGACTAAGACTAGAATATCCCTGAATTTAAAAAACAAAAAATCAACCTCATTCCCTCCCATAAAAGCTCCATTGCCATCAATGTGCTTGTTTGGAAATGTATTATGGAGTTCTGGAATGCATTCCCACGTAAATCAAAATAAAACTTCTTTCACATACTTACATTATAATCCGTAAATCGTTCTCTCAATGGTTTCTAATTAAGCACAATGTCCGCCATTGAAATAGGCGAAGTGGTCGAATGCACCCATTCAGCCATTCCTCAACCCACAAATGCTCTATTGCAATCAATGGCAGCCAATGAAATCGGCTAAGTAGCCAGACACTCCCTATTCCCCAGCTCCCAAAAGCTCCACTGCCATCAATGGTGGCGATCAAAATCCTACAAGAAAAAAGAAAATTGAAGATGATGGGTTTTTTGAAATGAAAGTAAAGCTAAAAATGAAGAAAATCAAACGACAAAAACTTGAAACTATTTATGGAGGTAAGTGAAGGTGGATGTAAGTCTCATATTTGTCAACTATGCACGCATTGCAACTATTTGTTGAGGTAAGTCTCTGATCTATTGAAGGAAAGAAATTGTGGGGGTAAGTCTGTAAGATAACTGACAACTAAGCTACAAAACTGTAGGTTGAAGACGAAGATGGCTGTGGGTGACGACGAAGGTTGATGGCGATAGAAGTTGGGGGGACCGAGTCTAATAAAGAAACTGAAGGGAGGTGGAGGCGGACAACGATGGATCTAGCCACTTAGAAGCTTGAAGAAGAAGATAGGATGGTGGCAACGTCAGAGGTTGGGACGGTGAAGGTTAATGGCTAACGTAGGTTGATGGTGGCTAAAAGGAGGGGAAGAGGTCAAAATGGGCAAGATTCCGGTTCCATGGAATTGGAACTAAATTCCTATATTTAACGGAATTGACTATTTCATGGAATCCAATTCAAACTAATAACACAAGTTCCATTGGGTACACGGAACTGATTTTGATGGAATTGGAAGTGGAACTGGAAGTGGAAGTGGGTTTTAAAGTGTGTTTGGTATGACTGTGGAAGTATTATATAAAATACTAAAATACCCTTAACAAAAACCCAATAAATTTACATTGAAAACCTCCTCGCCCACCGTCGTCGGAGATGGAAGACCTCCGTCGTGCTAGATCTCCGTCAAAGAACTCCAACGAAGACCTCTTCATGCTAGATTGAAGACTTCGTCGTTGTCGCAGATCAAAGACCTTCATCGTGCCAAATCGTCCTCGCATATCAAAGACCTCATCATCCCAAATCTCCACCTTCGTCGCCGTGGCAGATTGAAGACCTCCGTCAAAGGAGCCAGATCAAAGAACTCCACCATTTCATATCTTCATCGCAGATATTCACCTTCGTCGCTTTCCTTTGTTGAAGCCATCATTTTCATAGCCGAAGAAGAAGACCACCCACCTCCATCGCCACTTCCGCCACTACCACCAGCTAGCCGTTGCCACCTCCGTCGTGCCGAATCGAAGAGCGAGGGAGGGAAAAAGGGTCTAAGACCTAGTTCCATGGAACTGGAATTGGGTTCTCAAGGGGGAAGTTGGAACCCAGTTCCAGTGTTTATGGGTTCCATGGAATCCACTTCCATGATCCCAAACAAACCAAAATCTCACTTCCACCCTCAATTCCATTTCCAGCTCCCAAGTTCCATCCTACCAAACGGACTATTTATTTTGGGGTTTCCACCCCAATTCCATTTTAAAACCCTTGATTCCATGTTACCAAAGAAGGCAATAGATTTCCAAAGGCCCGTTTGGTATACTGGAATTGATTTTGATGGAAATTAAAATAGATATGGAGATGGAAGTGGATATGGAAATGGATGAGTTTTACAAGTACGTTTTGTATGTCATGGGAATGGAATCTAATTTTTTATATAAAAAGACTAAAATACCCTTTTATATTTAAAAATAAAAAAAGACAAAATCTCCGTCTTCATTGTTGGAGGTCACCATCTTCGTCGTGGTCGAAGATGAAGCCGTCATGCTCACAGTTGCTGGAGTTCGAAGTCGTGCATTGCCATTGAGCTTCAGCCTTGTGGGTCACTGTTGCTGGAGGTCGCCGTTGAGCTTCAGCTTCATGGGTCGTTCTTGTTGGAGGTCGCCGTTAAGCTTCAACCTCATGGTGGGTCAATGTTCTCCTTCGCCACCGTCGTCATTGCTGCTGTTGGGGTGGTCGCCGTCATTGGATGCTCACCGTCGTTAGATGCACACCGTTGATTGTTGCTCCGAGGGTAAGGATGGAATTGTGAGGTGGAATTGGCAAATCTTTGCTTTTGAGATGGAATTGTTTTGATGGAATTGGAGCAATTTGAATTCCACATGGAATTTATTTCCAATTGCAAATCTTTTTATCAAACGTGGAATCATGGTGGAATTCATTTCCAATTCCAATTTCATCCCTCCAATTCTACCAAAACCAAACGAGGCACAAGTGGATTTCTCAAGTAGGACACACCTCTTGGCACATAAGAATGTTAGGAACTGAAAATTAAAAAAGACATTTTATAAAATTATGTGGTCAAAATAAATCAGTGTGTAATATTAGAAGACCAAATACGTACTTTTTCCTTTTTTATATAATTTTATATTTTCACAATAAAAAAAATTAGTGTTACAAACTTTTTTTTATCTTTAAATGCAATTCTTTATATCGTGTCATTCAATTTACTATCTACAGCAGAGTAAAATTATTGTAAATTCACTGTAAATTTGACTGCATTTTGAATTTAAATCATACGCATGCATTTGGGATGGTCCTAGTTACCGTAGATCTTATAACTAAAGTTAAGGTTTATTGAAATTTAAATTTAATAGGCAAATTATTGTTGATTCACCATTGTCTCCAAATTGTATGCAGTTTTTTTAATAATTTTATACATGCATGCATTGCAATATTAGTTTTCACGAATTAGTCTAGTTATATACTTTTTGGGTTAAAAAGGTCTGACTATATATTTAGAAAGTCAAAACATTACGTTATTATCTAGATAACTAAAGGGTTAAAGTGTAATTTTCTTCTTAAAATATTTTTTTGTACCACTAACACCCTAAAGTGATTTTTTATGCAATTTTACAATGAAATTATTTTCAAGCAACATTGAAAACCCTAACTTATTTTAAAAGATAAATTCGCCTAGTGTGTGCTCAACATTGTTTCTTAGAAAATATTTTTGGGACAAAATGTACTAAAAGTTACTTTAGGGTGTTGAGGTTATCAAGAAAACACTTTAAATAGTGAAAATGCATAAAGATTATTTCAAGGTGTTGAGTGGTAAAAATATAGGATAAAACTTACATCATATTGGACCCGTTTGGGAACAAGGTAAAATGTACTTTTACGCAAACCGCGGTAAATATGTGAAAGAGATTATTTTATTTTATGGGAAAATATTATTAAATGTGCTTTTGGAGAGTAAATAAATTTTTCCAAACAAGCATGATTGTGAACATCCAGTTCACCAATAAATAAATGACATTTTGTCTCTTTTAACACATCATAAGTTAACTGTATTTCTTCCTCTAACCCTTCCATTATTCATTCATGACTTTCCACCAACGGTACATCTATGGATAAAAGCACAAAACTTTCAAGTCTATTTGCCATCCAAGGATTAGAGAGGACGAAGGCCATGGAGAAGCCATGGTAGTGGCTAAAGGAGTTGCAGGGCCTGGAGGACTACGAATATGATTGGTGGCCAAGGACTGCGGCTCAAACAGACGGTGAAGTTCGAGAGGAAGAAACACCGTTAATCATGCTATGCTAATGAGACAGATGTTGCAGCGTGTGTTTAGGAATCCGTTAGAGGGAGGAATTTACAGGTTCCAAGAACAATTTATGGAATTCAAGAAGAATTTACGGATTTCGAGATAGTTTTTATAAATTTTAAAATGGTTTTACAGATTTTGAGATGATGTTATCTTGACTTACGAATACAGCTGGGAATAAAAAATTCCCAAACAAACAGTAATTTATTATTGGTGAACAGGATGTTCACAACATCCAATCCTGGAGGTAAGTTTCATCCAAAATTATATTAAGGGAATAATTGCAATTCAACTAATAATCAAATTATGCTATTAAATCATATTAACAAAGGATTAATTCCATATACCATCATCACATTGGCCGTTGAATCTACGTGTATAACCGTATATTCTAATAATACAAGTTGTTATGCTATTTTGTCATGAGTCGTCCTGAATTGTACCAAAACCAACCAAAGTCTCATCTGGATTTTGGACCAGAATAAACCTTTTTTTTATAACAGAAATCTCTTTCCTGTAGTACACAGCAAAATACATTGATGAAAAAATAGATTTAAAAAATCATTTTGTGAAAACAAACAATACAACCCTTATATGGTTACATTAAATGGGTTACATAAATTACACAACATCATTATTTTCTATCAATAACTAAATCTTTAGGAAAAAATCTTAATAAATTCATGAAATGATTTCTTGGTTCTTCCACTGTCCCTTTACGAAGAGCTTCATATTGTTCAATCTACCCTCCCCATTGATACTCCAAATTTGTCTTAATTATCTCAAACAATTTTCTACTATTTTTTCTTCAATATGCGTCAGGCCAATTCTTTCTTGTGTTCATTATATCTTATCATTTCTTCTAAGAACGTATATCCATGTCAATACCCTCATCTTGGATACCCAACTTTATGCTCTTGTTGTCCCCCCAACATTCATTACCGTAGAGCATTGACGATAAATACATATTATTTGAAAAATAGAATGGCTATTACAATATCTCATTTTATTACCCGGGGTGCAAGTAAAACAAAACGAGAAAAAAATCCCTTTTACATGAGCGCACAGACCGAGGCATTTGAATCCTAAAGCCCAAGCATCAATAGACACTAACTCAATACCATCATTAACACAGTATCAGCATTCTTCAGCAAATATTATGTCAAAGGCAAATTGAACTGCACCAAAATGTCTCGGGTCAGATGGGAACAAGTAAACATAATACCAGCAGAAAGGCAAGAAACTTTTAAAGCATAATACACAAATAGAAGAAAGATTTTCTCTCATTAGAGATCCAACTGCATAAAAATATCTGTAAGTAATTTAGCAGTAGGAGAGAGTGAGAAGGGAATACTATTTAACTATTTTTAACAAAGTAAATAAAAAAACCATGCAGAAGAATAAAAGTCTAATTCCAAAGACATGCATGGAAACAAATAAAGAGACAACTTATGACATAAGGGGGGAAGTGACTGAGGGTTCTGTGCTTGCACAAAGTCTATGACAGTTTATTATATTGTATTATTTATAGCATGTGAATAATACAGTTTCTATAGATTTTATATTATATTGATGTTTCACAATGCCTAGATGAATGCTAAGTGCTACTAGAAAGCTGGTCAATTTAGCATTTAATGTTCTGCATCTTCCACTTCTTCAGCTTGAAGCCTTTACACTCTTTACAGAAACTGTGTGGAGGTTTAAAGTTAAATCATACACTGAGTTTCCGTCATCATTTTCCCATGCTTGTCCAGTTGTTTGTCCTCGAGGTTAAAAGAGGAAACAGGACTACACCATAGTTGTTAAAATCAAGCTAGCTTGTGA
>JANTPZ010014924.1:0-12247 GCA_025593235.1 Vachellia pachyceras
CACCTTCCCCGCCCCCCAATTTTGCCTCTCCCACTCCCAACTTTGGCTCCGATTCCGCCCCTCCGACTTCGATTCCACCTTATTCGAACCCTACTCCTCCTGCCATTGGCACCCGCAACAAATCCAAGCCCACCCACTCCACCTGAACTGATAACGAATCCAGCCTCCACCTGACTCTAACCCCAATTCTCTTCCCGACTTTATTACAGGTGGCAGGTTGGCTCTAGCCCGCCACGCCTTTTTTTTTAAATTTTTTTATTTTAAAAATAATATATTATATATTTTTCTTACCTTTTTCATCTCAATATTTTTTCAAAGTATGATAAATAATATTTAATACATTCAAAAATAGTATATAATATTTTATTTTTCATATCAACTTTATATAATATTATATTTAAAATTATAACAACACATTAATATTTATATTTTTGTTTTAAAACATGAAAAAAGTCATTATTGAAAAATTTATTGGTAGAAAAAGAATCATATGAGTCAATTAATATGATATGACTATACAATCTTATGAATAAAAATTGGGTAAAAAAAAGCAAAAAAGAAATTTATTTTTTTTAAAATAAAAAATATATATATATGTTGGCAGCCCGCCAACTCGCCAGTGGCGGTTCTAGCCAGCCAACAGGGGAGGGGTTGGCGGCCTAGCCCGCATTATCGGTACTACTTGATATTAATTCTATCATTTTTATATTTTTATTTCAAAATTTTTATTTTTTATAATTATTTTATTTTTATTATTTTTTATCACCTTTTTTAAATTGAAAATAAAAGAATTAAAATAAAAAATACAAATTAATTTCTATTTTTAAAAGTTTTCAAACTTAAAACTTAAAATAGTAACGGACAGTAATTTCTCTAACCAAAAAAACAAAAAAGTTTTGGTCAAATGCTTCCCGCCATTTCCCTGGAGCTCCCTCTGCTTCTTCCCTCGCTAAGTATTTATTAGGGCTGTGCGTGGAGTACTGCACTACTGCTTACATTCTACGTTGCAGCGTTCAGCTAGAGATAACTGTTGAAGGAGAAATCATAATCAGGAAAAAGATTTAAAAAATCAAAATGGGAATACAGGGTCTTTTGCCCCAGTTGAAATCGATTATGGTACCAATCCACATTAAGCAATTCGAGGGTTGCTATGTAGCGGTGGACACATATTCTTGGCTCCACAAAGGTGCATTATGTTGCAGTACCGAGCTTTGCAAGGGGATACCCACATCCAGGTATCGATCTTTTTCACTATTTCTTTATCTTATCTTGTTTGAATTAATGTAACCAAGCATTTACTACATTATAGTGATTGGGGCAAATGGGTTTTGTATATGTTTATTAGATTGACGAGCTTCTGCAAATTTTCAGCTCAAGCTTTCAATATTTGCAATATACTCATCAATGTGTATGGGTTCGGTAGACAAAAGGAAAATGGATCATGATTTGATGATGTTGTTGAATTATGTATATTATCCATTAAGTTTTATACGGTCTATTAGATTGATAAGTTTCTGCGGAGTTTCAATCGAAGTTTTCAATAATTATGGTAAAAATCAATGGGTATAGCTTCGACGGACGCAAGGAAAATGGATCCTGGTCCGGTGATTCGTTATGTATTTTATCCAGTAAGTAACCTGCTTGTGATAATTTTATCGGGAAAAACAACGCTGATTGATTTCGGATACTACAAACCAACTGAAAGGGAATCTTGAAGCAGCTGAGCAAGAAGGTTTGCACTAATAAAAGTAAGCTTGCAAATCGTGCAATTTTTTCTTATTAAAAGTTTTTTCTTCTTATTTCCACTGAATTCAAGTCTTGCCTTGTTTCTGAATTTAGAAATCTGATTGACGTTAGACAATCACAAATATGGATTGTGGGCTATGTAAAGTTGACTCATCCGTTTTATCATACTTAAAGTAATTCTAATGAAACTCATTTTCTTTTGAAAGAATTTATCCTCACTTTTTTGAAAAAAGAGGTTCGATTGTTGTCCTGTCCAAAAGAAATGGAAGAAAACTTAACGGTTCTATGTTCTGAGAAATTGAATAATGGCTGGACCGGAATTCATTTTTAATCTTTCAGACACATCGAGTATTGCATGCGTAAAGTAAATTTGCTGCGGCACTATGGTGTCAAGCCTATTCTTGTATTTGATGGAGGCCTTCTACCAATGAAGAGCGAACAAGAGAACAAGCGTGCAAGGTACTTCATGCGCCTTGGCATCCTTGTTTTCTCATATTTTTTATATTTTTTGCTTAACTAGTCTTGTTTAAGCATATATATGTTTTGTTGAGTAGTGTGGTGCCTGATAGCAGTATAGCATAGATCTATATGTGTTTTCCCTTTAAATGTTAATCATGAAAACTAAAAGAATATAGCTGTTTTGCATGCCTTATTGTCATCAGGAGTGACCACAATTCAAATTAGTTGTGTCATCATGAGTAATCAGAATTCAAATTTGTGTTCAGTATTGTACTTGTATTATTTAAATTATTGCAGGGCGAGAAAGGAAAATCTTGCACGTGCTGTTGAACATGAATCACATGGAAATTCTTCTGCCGCTTTTGAGTGCTACCAGAAAGCTGTTGATGTCTCACCTCTGGTTGCATGTGAACTAATTCAGGTAGATAAAGGGAATTTAATATATCAGGATCGCTCTTATGGTTCTGACTTCTGAATGATCCAAATCTATTTAGTTATATTACAATATATATTATATTCAGTAATATCTTTGTCCTACTCCTGTTAACCTTGTTTCTTTTGGAAGGTGTTGAAGCAGGAGAGTGTGCATTATGTTGTAGCTCCTTATGAGGCAGATGCTCAGATGACATTCTTGGCATCTAGCAAACAGGTTGAAGCAGTTGTAACTGAAGACTCTGATCTTATACCTTTTGGTTGTCCAAGAGTGAGTTAATCAGATGTGGATTATATTTAAACTACAAATCTCATTGCCATGACTGAATTATGATTCTTCCAACTTTCTTATGCTCAGATTTGTTTTGTTTTCATTGGGTTATTTACCTTTTAAAATATAGATCATCTTTAAAATGGACAAGTTTGGTGAAGCTGTTGAGTTTAAGCATTCCATGCTACAAAAGAACAAAGAGCTTAGTTTTGAAGGGTTCACACGCCAAATGCTTCTTGAAATGTGTATATTGAGTGGTTGTGACTATCTGCAGTCATTGCCAGGCATGGGACTAAAAAGGGCTCATGCAATGATCAAGAGGTTCAAAAGTTATGACAAGGTGATTTTTTATGCACATGATAGGCACATTGAGTAATGTATGCTTATGCTTTTTGATGTTACACACTCATGTATACACCCATACACTTGAAAGTTATGCTAAAAGTCTTTTCTTGCTTTTTAAATAATGTTATATCTTTTTAATCCTTTAGATAGTTCTACATGAATTAGTTGTCAACTTTTAAATTACGATCCTTATGTGAATAGCTATGTTTCAGGCTCTTAAGCATTTGAGATTCAATGGAGTTTCTGTCCCTGACTCTTATGAAGAATCATTCAAGAAGGCTATATTGACTTTTCAATATCAACGAGTCTATAATCCAATCAATGAAGATATTGTTCATTTGTCTGATGTACCAGCTGATATCGACGATGACTTAGACTTCTTGGGACCATATCCTTTATATTAAGCTTTCTTTATTACATTAATATTTGTATAGCTCCGTTGCATTTCATTGAATTATTTCAAATCTTACATGAAGTTGTACCTTAACCTTGAATACATCAATGCCAAAAGAAATAGCACAAGGAATAGCAAAAGGGGATCTTGATCCATTTACCAAAATGCCATTTCAGGTACATTATCTATTTCTTTCATATCTTCATATCTGATAGCAACAGATGGTCATGCATTATGTCTATATCTTTTAATGAATAAATTAGTTTCGGTTGAACTGATATTTCCTTTGTTTTTCTGTTTAAATGTCCAATTTACTTTGAATTTTGTTCACTTATTCAATGTTAAATATGTGATATATAGAACATTCAGGGTAAATGGCAAGATTGCTGAAGTGGAGAACAGAGTAAATTGTCAGAGATAATTTTGGTTGAGTTAATTGCTATTAGAAAGATTGACGTATAACTGCAGTGTTCATGTGGTTCATGCGTTTGTGTTTATGTGACTTCCACTGTTTTATACATGCTAGGTAGTCTTTTCAGTGATCTTATAATGTTCTAGTGGGAGTTACGAACATGGTACATGCGTTGGCAAAAAAAAAAAAAAAACGAACATGGTACATGCATGAAGATCACTAATGCCAGCAATATAATTTCTGATGCTCCAATGAGATGCATCCTTGTATGATCTTTAAATAAGAAATATATGCTCAGATGCTTTTTCCCACTCTACATGGCTTCATATGTGAATCCCCCCCCCTTTTCAAAATAAAAAACAAAAAGAAAAATTTCCAACTATTCCTAAAGTACACTAGATTGCAGGTACAGAATCTTACTGGTGGATTAGCAATGGAGAGGGCTTCAGAAATAAAAACATCACATCCCAAAATCACAAAGAAAAAGATAGATTTACCTGTGCAGAAGAATGTTTTAACAAAGTATTTTTGTATCCTCCCAAGAATTCTCGGTTAATCCCGGTTAGTTTAGCTTGTTAAGTTATCAACTTGAAAGTGGGATAAAGAACTGCAGTCCATGAGGTACAAGGATACTTCCTGGTGCTGCGAAAAATTTATTCCAATTTTTTCTTTTGTTTTCAGCCAATATGTGACATAAAAATAGTCATGATGACTCAAAGCTACAGTATGTTATGGCGGCATATAATCTTTCTTTATGACATACTGCCCTTTGTGTTGATATTCCTTTCTTCTGTTCTAAATTCTACCATGAGTAAGTTTTCTTTAGCCTTGAAAGGTTTTGCATCTCTTGAAGCTAAAAGAAAATTCATAGCACCTCGGATATCACCTACGGTTACAGATCAAGGTACATCGCGTTCCTCTTCTATCACTTCCCAGGACCAAGAGACTTTGGAAACTGCTGCTGCTAAGACAAACAGCTCTGCTGCACCCTTAGTTGACTCTAAAATTGTGGCCGAAGTACCTCCTGTTGATAACAATGTAAGCTGTCTGAACTACTATACAGTTAAAAACCTGTTCATTGTTGGTAAGTGCTAGTTATTTATAACCTTGAACCTGGTGGTTTGCTTTTTCCTCTTTTCTTTTTGTTCTTCAGGCTGAAAATAGGCTGTCCACCAAATTTTTAGAGTTGATGGAATCTTCACGTTTCAGTAAGGATATGAATTTGTTGATTTAATTTGGATGAGAAATTTTAATCCATATTGTCTTTGAGTGGTAGTTGATACTCACTTGTCACTTCCTTCTGGTAACCTTGATGAAGACATGGCAGGTGAGAGGTGGAAAAATCCAGAACATACTATACTGCAACAGCCCAGAGATCCAATTCATAAACCTTGTCTGGGATTGTATAAGGAGCGTAAGGATAAGAATGTCAATGATACTGAGGGAAAGACTATGGAGGCAACAAGAAAGGTCATTGAAAGGAGTTCTTATTTTCAGCATAAACAAGTAGAAAAAGAAAAATGTGGCCAAAAGCCAGATTGTTTAATCGAAGATGATTTTGCCATTGGTGAGCATAAAAATACCATATCCGACTGTGCTTTAGGCAAAGTTGAAGATGCTATTGAGGTAAGGACTATGGAAGCAACAAGAAAGGTCCTTGTAAGGAGTCCTTATTTTCAGCATAAGCAAGTAGAAAGGAACGACTGTGACCAAAAGCAAGATTGTTTGGTCAAAGATGATGTTGCCGTTGATGAGCCTAAAAATACCATATCTCACAGTGCTTCAGGCAAATTCGAAGATACTTTGGAGGGAAAGACTGCACAACCAGCAAGGAAGGTCCTTGTAAGGAGTCCTTTTCTTCAGCATACACAAGTAGAAAGGAATCATTGTGACCAAAAGCAAGATTGTTTGGTCAAAGATGATGTTGCCATTGGTGAGCCTAAGAATATCACATCGGACAACCATATGATGAATAAAGTCCTGAAAAGGAAGATCTCCCCTGCTGACAGTGCTCAGAGAGTAGGGTTCTTTTACCCTTTTTCTACTTTCCAAAAACTAGCCCCTTCAATTTTATTTATCTTCTGACGGTTTTATTAAAAAAAGTTATGTTCTGATGGTTTTGAATTCCTTCAGGAAAACTTGCAGTCTGGCAACAAGCATCCTGCCTCAACTCTTCCTGACAATGGTATGGATCAAATATAACCTATTTGATAACTCAGTCTTACCGAGTATAATTTGTTTGTTAGCTATATTCTTTTCATTTTGAAATTGTTCCTCTTGTTTCAATCAAATTTAATAAACTAGAGCTTAAGTTCTTACTACCAGTTATATATTTACTGTCATAGCTGGTACCATTTATCTTGCTAGTTCAGCATTCATGGTCTTTTTTTCTGTCTTTCTTTTTAATCTCATCTGTCTAAAATTTTGTTTGCCACTGCTTGCTATTATTGTATCATGATGATGCCTTTGCTACTCCAATAGGAGAGTCTGTTTATATCTTGATTCCTTCTCTAAAGTAATTTCTTTCAAGGAGAAAAAGCATTTACATGAAATTTTTCTACGTTTTTTTGGATTTAGGCTGTGATCAAAATTCTGATAGAACATTTACAGAGGGGAATTCTGAAGAGAAGTTTGGTTCAAATATTTCCCACCTTGACCAATACTCAAAAATATCAGAGAAATCTTTAGACAAATTTACCTCAATGTTATCATCCTTCAGATACACCTCATCTGGTTCTCGTGCCAGCGGTCTCCGTGCTCCTCTGAGGGATGTTCAAAATACTTGTAACGCTAGGTAATGAAATTCTGCCACAACCCCAGAATTTATTTGTGGAAATCGGGGAAAAGTCCCCTATTGAAAATTTTATTGATGAGAAAGACCTAAATCAAGATAAGGATACTTCGTGCAAACAAAATTTGAAGTAATATCATAGTACTGGTACTCTATACATTACTGGTACTCTACATACAAAATTTGCAGAGTTTCAGTACTTCATATGTATAAAAATTTATCTTGTCCTTTTCACTTGTAAAATTTTCATTGTGGAACTTTTCCCTAATTTTCCCAATTTATTTCCACTGACTTTGTTGTTATCAAGACCCGTGACTTGGCTATTTTTATCATAGGCCAAAAACTATGGACATTGAACGGTATGCATTTGGGGCAAAAAAACAAAAGACTGAGAGAGTAAGCCGATGGGGCTAATTCAAGTTTAAGCAGAGCTGTGATTGGCTAAGGTTTATGTGGCAGCCATGGCAGTGACCTGTATAGAAGCTTTTTGTTCATTGGCAACAGTAAGTTAGATTGATGATCTAACCTCCCTGATTGAGTGGATTTCTTTTCCCTATAATCACACAATTTTGAACCAATTTGTCTTCAGCTCAATCATTAAAAGTGGAAGCATTTCATGTCATACTTCCGCCTTCCTGATCGATTGATTGCATTCTGTATCCACAGGTTAAGGTTACATGTAGCCATTTATGTTGTAAATTCATTTATCAAATACTTCACTGATAGGTTTAATACAGAAAATGAATTTAATTTCCTTGTTCATTACTAGTCAGAAAATTGTTACCTTGAGGTTATGTGGTGGTGCCTCGTCTTTATCGAACAAGTCTTAAGATTTGATTTGTGTGAATGTGAAGAACATTTTGGAACGAATTATTATTAACTGAGGATCTAATAAAATTGAATAAAGAAATTTAAACTGATAAATATTTTTTTGCTTTGCGATTAACATAAATATACACACACCGTAAACAAGCCATGCAGGAACGATACGCTTTGACAAAAAATAAAAAAAAACAAAGGAATGATACGATGAGATGAGACGTTCCATAGTTTTCTCAATAAAGTACATGAAACAAGGTCTCGAGTTCGAGTCCTTGTGCATGCAGTAGCCACTGTTGGAAGGCTCACCCACCATTTCCAGTACGCGACGCGGGTCGGATCCGGATTAGTCGGGGCGAAGCTTCAGATACCGGGCGGAAAACAAAAAAAAAAGTACATGTATCATTATCGTTTTATTGGGTATAATTTTATTCGAAACACTATTAGATACTAAATGTGAATAGTTCTTTCAACAAGGATTTGAATCTTGCTCCATCACTTTATGAATGACTAATCTCTTCTGTTAGATCCAATCCTGATGATTGAGATGTTATATAAAAGGATCAAATCCAAAAGATGATTGCATAGAAGGGAAGATGTCGAATATGTTCAGATTAACTTTTAAAAAGTAATTTTTCACAATTTAATGTAAATATGTGATATAGATTTTATTTTGATTTACATGAAAGTTCTTCTGAAGGTAATTCTTAAAAGATTGATAAACACCCCCAAGTTTCATAGTATACTAAAAGATTCGTAAACTCATTTCTCCCAACGGAGTACCCAAACACACACCGTGCTTATTTGAGAACTTTGTTCCCCCAACGGTGCACGCAACAGAAATAAAATCATTTTAAAATCTGTAAAAACCATTTTGAAATTAGCAAAATCATTTAGAAATCCGTAAACTCATTTTTCCCAATGGAGTTCCCAAACACACACACCATCTCCTGTTGGTAGCCAACACTATTAGACATCAAATGTGAATGGGTGTATCAACAATTCAATATATAGTTTACAAATATATGATTATCTCATTTTCAATTACTTGGCAATAATTTTTAAAAATTTTAAAAATTCTCGCATTGGTAATTAATTATTTACATCGCTAATGGAATACTACACATATAAAAAATAAATTCAAGGAAATAACAGATATTTGGATAAACTCTAAACTTCTTAATTATTATTATGTTACAGACATAATTAAGGTATTGATTTGATTAATAAATAGATATCAAATCCTGAGATGAAACATAAAAGTGATCATTTTATGAATATGTTAGGGATAATAATATAATAAACATACGTACGTAACTAAAAGGGTAACTAATGACAACGACAATATTTTTAAAATGATTTTTTTTCCCACGTGAACATGCAAAACAAAGTTCAGAATCTGAAAGAGGAAGTTAAGTGATGAATCAATAATAATATTCAATTATCACAGCCAATAATTTAGAAGTCAATGAGTGAAATATGATTACAATAATATATAAACTTAATTAAAAGCAAGAGTTCCACATCGTAGACTTCAACCACATCATCCGCATATCCCAAGGTCGGTCACCTAATTTTTTTATATATATTATTGATATTATTAAAATTTTGTTTAAAGTGTGAATCACATTTTCTAAGGAGATTAAACTAAATAAGGCAGAATTTTTTATAAGCCACATCATTAAATTTTTCTTATATATTTACAACTTTACTCGTCGTTAGTTATTATTAACGACGGGAATTTCGTTAGGAGAATTCCTTAAGAGAAATGAGTTATGCTTTAATATACTTTTTACGGATTTCGAGATATCTTTTGTCATCACTTATGTGTCCATTGGGAAAACAAGATTCCCAAACATGAATTATGCTGACTTTATTTTTATTTAATATAATGTATATTGATTTATAATAAAATTGAAAAGTTGTTAAATCTTACAGTAAAATTAATAAAGTTTAAGATTTTTCTTAATCCGTTGAAAACATTGGATCCATTTGGGAAAGCGGTAGAGAAGTACTTTTACCCAAGTTGAGGTAAATATGTGGAGGAGATTGTTTCATTTTACGGAAAAACACTGTTGAACGTGCTTCTGGGTGAGAGTTGAGCGTTGCCAAACGGAGCCATTGTTCCTTGTTACTATAGTAAAAGCTCACCGATTAAAAAGAGGTTGTAGACTGTGCGTGTTTGGAATCCGTTGAAAAAAAATGAGTTTACGGATTACAAAAAGAATTTATGAAATCCAAAGAGAATTTACGAATTTCCAGATAGATTTTATAGATTTTGAGATGTTTTTTACGGATTTTAAAATAGTTTTATCTTGATTTGCATACACCGTTAAAGAAGAAGTTCTTTCCAAACATACACTGAATCGCACTTAGAATCACGTGATATTCGTGTCTACCTTTTAATTTTTTTTAAAAAGGTAAAGCTAAATTATATTATAGGAAAAATAGCATCATTATAGATCTTGCAAGGTCCTCATTACAATAAAAGTTAATTAATTTTAGTTTACCGATCGAAAATATACAATATTCTTACGTAGCTGACTCAAACTCAAAGCGGCATAAAGTCTTTGTTCTAAAGTGAAAAAGCTGTACCAATTCCAAACGAGAATGAAAATATATTTAATATGCTTGGTCCTTAATTAACACATGAAACTTATTTAGCAAATTTAGATTGATTAGGAAAATAAATTAATTTTAAATATATGATATGTTAATATTCCTTAAATACTTATGTATATAATGATTTATAAGTTAAGTAAATTGGTTTGGAAAATAATAAATAAGGTGGATTCATAGGAATAAATCTAATCATCTTACTAGCTTCTATAATTAGAAGCAGAATAGTATAAATAATTAATTTTTTTATTAACTTTGAAAGTGGAATTAAAATAAATTTGCATCCCAACAACCACACACTTGGGGGCCATAATAAGATTAAAAAATAAGCTTAGAGATTAAGTTAGAGTTTACTTCCATAAACTATAATATCTAATTGACTTTAACAACCTTTTTTTTTCCTTCCAAGTAACAAAAATAGTTTGAGATTTATCATTTTATCACTGTGGAACAAAACCGTTTTTAACTTTTATGTATTTTAATACAACATTAATCGAACAGTTTAGATGATACTGTAATTTGTTTAATTTTATATGTCTTATAGCCTTTACCCATATTATCCATTTTATTTATCTCTATTGTATACCGTTTTCATGCATGGTTATTTCTATATTATACAATGGCTATATTTAAAATAAAAATATCTAATTTAATAGTGGATATCATACAAATAAATTAAAATACCTAATATTATTGTAAAAATATTGTATATTATCAAATGTGATGAAATAAGGATTACATTTTTTAAAAAATTATCATATTGTAATTTCTCACTTTTACTAATAACTATAAGATTATCCGTTCATCATGTGCATGGCACGGGCAATGTACTAGTTAGAACAATAATATTAAAACAAATAACCGATATCAACACTGATATATAGTATATTTATAGTAGAAGCTAAATTATTTATAAAATATAAGATTATGTAAAAAATAAAAAGAAGTGTATATATATTTCTGCTTCATTCAAAGCTCACAAAAATTACCAAAAAAACTCACACAAATCATGTGAATTTCTTTTAAAGTAAACCATAAAAATATTTTAAATGTCAAAATCACATACGTACGCTAGTTTATATATATATATATATGTATATGTATATGATCCTAAAAATACATTAAAAACTTTCTGTCTATATTTTCAAATTTTTTGGAGAGTAATTACATCTCAAGCAAGAAATATAATAATAACAAAATTTAAATGGTAAGTGAAAGTAATTCCCTGGTGTTTTTAAAGGGTTCGTTTGGGAAAGATATAGAGAAGTACTTTTATGTAAGTCGAGGTAAATATGTGAAGGAGATTGTCTCGATTTGCAAAAAAACACTTTTGAACGTGCTTTTGGGTGAGAGTTAAATGTTTTCAAACAAACACAAAGTCACACATATATATATATATACACACACTATTTACATTAATTCAGTTTTGTTTGCAAACCAGTGGTTGAAGCAGGAAAGAAAGAATAAATAAATAAAATTGATTTATATATCCTAGTTGGCCAAATTGGATAAGATCCAAATAACTCTCTCTTCCATTATTTTAATAATTTGAAGAACAAGTAAACCGATTGAGTTTGTATAACTTGAACACGTTACATAATTAATGTGACAACCCAGTAATTCCGCGTTATTTAATTGAATTATTCCTTCCTATTCTTATCATAATTAATAATATTTTATACCACCCCTCTGATAATATCTTTTATAGTGTTATAAAAACATTAATATTTTTTTCTTGAATGCCCTCTGTCTTGATATTTCTTAATCAACTAATAAATAATATCTCAAGTGATTTATTTAATTATTTTAAAATTTTAGCAGTATTGATTAATGGCTTTTAATTGAGTTTATATTCTATATAAATTAATTGAATAGATATTTATAATAAGTGCCTAAAACAAAGATTAGGAGCTTGTTTGGCTAATAGTTTCAAAGGATAGGTTTTACTTTAAAACTTAA
>JANTPZ010014926.1:0-11024 GCA_025593235.1 Vachellia pachyceras
AAAGACAACGAAAACAATTGCAAGAATTTAATTAAGAATTAGATAAAACTATAATGACACGGTAAATGAAAAAAGAATTGCATGGATGTGATTTTCAACATGTAGAACTATAAGAGCTCGAAAAAAAATTACTTAGATCCAATTAAAGATCGCTTAGAATTGTAAGGACTTACATATTAATTATCCCTTGTTAATATCATGAAAAAAACATTTTTATTTTCTAAATATAGTAGAGTGGACTAGGAGAGTAAAGTGAGGATTAATTAATCTTAATTAAAAAGTAATAAGATAATTATATAAAGAAGAAGTCGGTGGTTTGACCGTTTACAGGGAGAGGGGAAAAGAAAGAAACAACAGAATAAAACCATGGATCTGTTTGTCATTTCACAACATGTGCTCCAACTTTTCAATGCAGAAATAAAAATATCTTTGAAGTACCGAGGGCAGAGCAACGACGGGTTGGGCAGTCCGTGCCCTGCCCATTACACGCCCGTTTAAATCTTCACTAGTACGGGCTAGCCCGTACCCGTGTCTTAGCCCATTTAAGTCCTCCTAAACGGGCTAACAATAAACGGGCAGGTTTATAAGGGTAATGGGCAGTCCATATAATATAGATAACCTACACACATCTATGGCAGGTCAATGCCGCACCATGAAAGGGTTCTTCATTCAACATGAGCAAAATTTGGCAAAACTGTAATTTCAGTTAAACCAATTTACTCAAAAGGGAAATAAAAAGCATCAGATCCTGAATTCTTTTGCTATACCGTGTAACTGAGGCACTGAGCTTTCAGGGTTCGTTTTGCAAAAACAAAGAAATCATCTCACAGATCTTCATCTTTAAAATTCTCAACATTCATAGATCGATCCACACATAGAACTACATATTCAATCCACAAACGAGTCCTCACGCACGCACGCACAAAGATCATCAACAATTTTTTTCAAGATCAATGTTTAGATGTGTAGTGATTGATGAGAGAAAGAGCATTAATAGAACCTGAGCAGTGAGCAACACAAAGCATCGTGGTTCTTATCGGCGATTGTATATGCAATTCCGTCGACTCCATCGACGATTGATGAGAGAAAGAGCATTAATAGTACCTGAGTAGTGAACAAAATAGAAATCATTCCGTTCAAAGCCCTTCCGTCGAATCTATCGGTGGCTCAATGCAGGTGTTCTCATCGACGATTGTAGAGCTCACCCACGTCTGCACAGTGCTTATGTGCCATTGGAAGTCCCGATCTTTGGAATTAGGGCAGTTCTTGAGCTTCTTGTTGGATCTGCTCAGCCAATCGATGTTGTCGCCGTTCTCCTCCTCCAAGCAGTTACGGTGAAAGCAAAGACGAAGACCAAAGCGACGGATAGCGGATGCGAAGATGAAATCGGTCTTAGCCGCAAGTGAAGAAGATCATAGCCGTGGCGGTGGTGCTGTAGTACCACTCAGAAGACAGAATGGAAGAAGGAGTCGAAGACGCGGTCGGAAGAAGAAGAAGGCAACGGAAGAGAAAGAAGACATAATGGAGGCTAGGGTAAGCAAATGACAGAGACACAGAGTGATGGAGATGGACAAATGAAGGATAGAAGGACAAATGGAGGCTAGGTATTTTGCTCAGTCCTAAGTGGCAGGCTGGGATCTGTCACGGAAGAAGGCAATTTGGGCCCCAAACTTTGGACCATTTGGTTTGGGGCTGATCATAATGCTCCTTGATTTTTTTAAAAAAAAATATACGGGCGGGCTACGGGCAGCCTGTTGGTATGTCCGTAGCCCGCCCGTGAATTATTATATGGGCAGGTTTTTTACTCGCCCGTAACGGGCCACCATTGGACGGGCCCAATCCGAAAAATTTTTCGCAGGTCCGGGCGGGTTACGGGTTCTTTACCCTTTGCTTTATGAATATATTTTGTATAAATCCAAAAACATATATGGATGTATTTAACAAAAATGATCAATCTGCATCCTTTTATTAAAATATTTGGAGTTGTTGGATTATTCTTTATGCTCACATATATTCAGATTATTTTAAAATTATTAGAAGTTTAGAACTACAATTAACATATAGCACATGGTTGGCGACGGCTTGCGATCTGGGGGCGACGGCGTTCAACGTGCGAATGGTTGCAACGGCGTGCGACTGGCGGGCGACGGGCGACGGCGACAGACGACGACGATGAGGACGGTTTGGGGGACGAGGGGCTTGCGGCGAGAGGGAGAGGTGGGGTTTGGGGACCACAGTGATAAAGAAAGAAGGGTGGGGACAGGGGGCATGCAAATAAAGCATGCCCTTATGGCGCCCTATCCCAAGGAAAGGGCGTCATAGGATGGATCTTATGGTGCCCTATCCACAGATAGGGCGCCATAGGGCACGCAATCATCTGACGGGGCGCCATATGGGGCCTAATCATTTATTATAATTATAAAAATGCCACTGCCTTCATCTTTTACTCCCTTTTTTAAAAAAGGACGCAAATTTCAGACGTCAAAACTATACTCCGTAGTAGTGATGTCTCTCACACACCAAACAATTATAGAAAATTTCATCTCCCTTTTAATTGAACTCCTCTCAATTTTTCCTATCTTCAACTCCTTTTTATTGCGACACTGAGTAAGTATTTCCACTGCCATGCTCATGAATACGTTTAAAATTTAAGGAATTAATAATTGAGTATAGTTTGTGTTTTCCTAAAAATACTCTCAAAAAATATTATTTTAATTAGATTAAGAGAGAAGGTAAAAAAAAATTAAGAGGAAGTGTGAAGGAAGAAGAATAATTTATCAATTAATTTCCCGTATAAAGTAGATAATTTTACGTTATAGAAAGGTATGAAAAATATTTTATACTATTTATATCAGTAATCATTGATAAATATAAAAGTGGAAGGGCTTAAAAATTAATTTACTTGATTTATAAACTAACATATAATCTAATAATATATATAAATTTTTTAAATACATTTTAATTAAATAATTTATTTAAATTTTTTCATTTATTAAAAAATTAACTGATTTTTATATTATAAAATAAATGTATTATATATATTTGGAAAAAACATAAAAAAAAATTTAACATGAGACATCAACGTGGCATCTTCCCCAAGTTATGGTCAGTTTTATAATTTTAACTTACATCGCATCAATATCAATAATAAAACCAAAACAAAATAATAGGCTTTGCTCTAAAATCCAACCCTGTCCCTGTCCTTGTGAACCTCAAAGGTGTTATTTTGAAAATTTTCTAAACATCTTATAAGTATATTAAATATTATTTTTCGTAAAGTGAAATAATTTTTTCATGTATTTATCTTATAAGTAGTAAAAATACTTTTCTCACTGTTTTCCTAAACTGATCCAAAGTCTAACAGGGGTATCCTCAAAAACGGATTGATCAAAAACTGAAAATATTTATAGGCTTTAAAGAAAATCTTTTAAATGACTAAACTGTGTAACATAAAACATTAAAACATTTCACCTAAAAAACATTTAAACAATGAAAAATATCCATAATTCAATTAACCGGATATATCTAGGCTCTAATTCTCGTACACTCAGATGAAAACGTGGGAGCGGGCCCACTTGCACAATACAATACAAACTTTTATCAAGTTTAGTGAGATGTACCAACGATTGGTTGAATCAAGTGGTAAACGGCTGATTTCAGTTTAAGTAAAGTCTCGATTTCGAGCTTTATGAATGCAGCAGCCACTGTTGGAAGACCTTTCCACCTTTCCCGGGTGCACGACGCGGGTTGAATCCGGATTAGTTGGGGCGAAAACCGGATGGGTAACAAAAAAAAGTTCAGCGTGCCTACGAGGCCATGACTGTGAGGGACTTGGGCCAAAATATAAAAAGTTTATGGGGGCCACTCTTTGCTTACTTGCCCTATAATAGTCAAAGTACGGAACACCGTTTCCCAAACGATACACATAAATCGAAATAAAATCATCTCGAAATCTGTAAAAACCATCTCGTAATTCATTAAAATCATTTCAAAATCTATAAAATCATATTAAAATTCTCAAATCTGTAAACTCATTTCTCTCAACGAACTTTTCAAATACTCAAATTTTTCCTAAAAATGTGTTTTTTTTTAATATTCAGTTCTTGAAACAGAGTTCATAACCTTAGTTAGGTTACCTCCAAGGCTCCAACTCCAAGATGTTCAATCAAGATACAGTTTAATTCAACCCTATTATTTACATATCCTTTAGTTCTTGTTGTAGACACACGCACACGCGTACAGACACAAATTATCAAATTTTTAAATGTAACTTGTCTGAGGATAATTTGGATAGTTCTTCAGCGACAAGTGTATAGTGCTGGTCTTTTACATCTTTGAAACACACACACACAGTGCAATAAAGGAAAATGGAACTTAAGCTGATGATGACAGCTATATATATATATACATGTAGTGCTCGTCTTACAGATGTTTGCTACATAAGCCGCCATCATGATGCAATCCCATCTTATTTATTACTACATATATATTCGATAGGATTTACATCTGGACACTTCTCTAATTTCATAGCCCAATGCAGGATCATCGGCCAGAACCAGCAAACATTCAGACTATTTCAAGCCACCCACTTGAATCATATTCATCATGCTTCCAAGTTGGGGTGTTGCTTGAAGGAGTTCTCTCTTGCAGTTTTCAGAACGGTCTTGTCTGCAACAATGAAATACGCAGCTCCAGCCGCTGCAATAATAATCAAATATAGTTAGATCACGAAAAAGTATAGTAATTAATGGGATGGGTAATAATATAATGAGTAGTAATGCTAATAACCTGTAGAGATTATGAGAGCTTGAGCCGTGGGATTCAGATTGGCTTTTGCCCAAGGCAGCATCCTTACACTGGCCAGCTGCATATATGTATACATACACACATCAAAGATAAATAATATTTAGATTTAGGATTCAGATCAATTATCTCATAAATTAAAGCTTCATATCTATTGGAACTGACACATTGATGACTCAAGAAAAGTTGAATAGGCAGGAAAATAATGCTTACAGTTGGGATGGCAGTTGCAACAGTTGCATACACGGCTGCTTTGGCTCCAGCTATCACACCCTCTGTTCATGCGTTAGATGTTAGATAAGAAGACATAAGTTCAAGATCGTTTTCCAGCAAATCTGTTTTGAGTTTCTACAATGATCGCAAGTATATATATAATCGCAGATCAAGATGTGTGTGTGTGGGTCCAAAACTTATCAGAATATATAATTAGCCGAAATATGAGTAAGGGACATGCAGGAGAAGAAAAATAAGAAAAAGAAAGTAAAGATTTACCGTGAGAACAGCGCTTTGCCATGGCCAGCTTTTGATCAAGAGAAGCCATGCTGGTCCTCTCAAGAGGAGAATTAGCAGACACATTATTGGTTGCCTTTGACATCGTCTTCAACAACAACACAAGTTTTGGTGAAAAATAAAGTATCAGTGAATAGAGTGAGTGATACAAGAAGCTTAGGATGAAAAGGATGAGAAAAATGGGAGAGGAGGTTGGATATTTATAATCAAATTAAAGTCACTGATGAGAAATCTCAGAGGAGAGGGAAAAAAGAGAAAGAGAAGAAACGGGTAGTCCATGTCCGTTGAGGGTTTGGATAGGAGTTGAAAGTTGATGGTTTTCTTCCAAATCCCACCGTCCGAGACATTTGTTTTTTGCTCATTGATGTGGTCGCCAAAAAAGATGACTTTTTAAATTTCTGAGGAGGATTTGATTGTCGAGGAGATGCAGATGCTTAATGCATGAAGGGGCAAGAGGGTCCTTTCAGAGATGACTGTACAGAGGAGCCAGGTGTTGGTTTTGTGGCAATGGCGGACTAATAACGATAAAGGAGGAAGAAAACAAGGGGCAGAGAAAGAGACATGGGATCCCTATATACGTCATCCACTCATATAGTTCAGAATTCTGACACTATCACAAGAAACGATAATAAATATTGGATATTTTTGGTGGGGTTTTGATGATATATCAGAAAAAAACGATATTTCCCCTCTAAATATGGGAGAGAGTGACGTAGGAGAGTAAAGTGAGGATTGATTGATTGAGGAGAGGTAGAAAGAAGATCGAAGCCAGTGGTTTTCAGAATGTGAGAGAGGAAAACATGAAAGAGAGAAGAAAGTGAAACCATGGGTGGGGTTGGTCAGTAGTCAGACTCAGATGGTCACTGTGCAGTGTAGCAGAGTAGTCCAAGTGCAATCCACTACCTACAAATTTTATATTATTTAAAAAATCGTACGAAAGCAAACATATGGGGAATCTTCAGTCACCCATCACAACATGTGCCCAAATTTCATTAAGGAGGAAAAAAAAAATAGTTATCTTCTTAAGTACGTTTTTAAGTAAAATAAACATCAGGTCCGTTTGATAACCATGAGCTTATTTTTATAAACACGTTTAACAGTGTTTTTTTGTAAAACGAGACAATCTCCTCCACATATTTACCTCGGCTTATGTGAATAAGCACTTATAAGTAGCTTATAGCAATTTGCCAAACGGGCCCATTACTTCTCCTATTTCCTTTTCTATGCACAAACAATTATCTGCTTGTTTACTCTCAATGAGGCCATTTAGTAAAACGCTGGAGAAGTACTTTTACCATTTACGAGATAAATGCGTGAAGGAGATTATCTCGTTTTACAGAAAAACACTGTTAAATGTACTTTTGGGGTGTTGAGAAGCTTTCCCAAACACCCCCAATAAGTACGTTCAACAGTGTTTTTCCGTAAAACGAGATAATCTCCTCAACATATTTACCTCGACTTATGTAAAAGTACTTCTCTACCACGTTCCCAAACAGACACTATATATACTATTTTTACATTAGATTAAAAAAATTAGTGGGATGAATTAGTTTTTTATGGTGAAATAAATTATATAATTATAGGAAATGTAACATCATCTTCTTAAAATATCATCACACAACATTATATACATATTTTGAATAAATTAGTTTGAAAATAAATATCTGAGATGAAATATATTACAGTCTTATATTTAAAATTAAATATTAAGCCATTGCCTTGATGAAGTATGCACAGTTCAAATAAAAATTAACAGTACATATTTAGGATTTTCAATTAATAAATTCTATGTAAAAAATCATCTTTTCACACAATAATTAATAGGTAATATATTATTCTTATTTTAAATTTTATACGGAATAAATTACCACTCAAATTAGATTTGAATGGATTGTATATCTGTAGTAGTGATAAACTCTTAATATTTGTTATGGTGATATGCGCTTAAACTGAATGCCTTTTGATTAGGCGTATTATTATGTCATAATAATAATATGACACTTTTGGGAACACTGGATGGTGGGAGCAGCTCGGAATTTTATATAATTATGTCATATTATTCATAAATTGATTAATAATATGATTTCTCTATAGATGTAGATACCCATGTCCTTTAATTAATATTAAATATTATAAAATTTATAGTGAGTGATAAATTTATACTGTTCACCCTTTCTAGGAGCATTTAATATAATTATGAAATTTAGGTGTACAATTTGTATGATATATTAGTGGGCGTAACTATTTATTAATGTTTTTGGCGTAGACTTATGAGATTGTATTATTGTAAGCCCCTGGCATAATATGAGAGAATAGTAGGATTAGGATGATTTCGGATACATAGTGATTCCTAATCACGTTGTACGTAAATCAATATGAAACTCCTTTCGTATACTTACCTCATAATTATTAAAATTGTTCTCCCAAGGAATTCTCAAACACGCACGTTATCAATGTCACAACATGTTACTATAGAAAAAGGGCTGATTAGGTAATTTTTTAAAATTTACATAATTTATTTTTGAAAAAAAAAAAATTTGGCAACAAACTAACCTGAGTTATTTTCCAAATTTAGTTTTGATTTTTGAACAATAGCAATAACTCTGTCTAATATCTATTAAAGCTGGATCAGTCATTTAATTGTTCATTTTTCTTTAAATTTTTCTGTGCAGACGTCATGGGCTGGGCCATGGGCTTTTTGAATATCCACTACGAGAGACATCGATCCGGTCATTCAGAGACGAATTTGATGAAAGCCCAACCCAATAGCAACGGTTCAGATCTCATCAATGCAAATGTACGGATGATATCCCTTTTATTCCATTTCATGTGAAGGCCCAAGGATACAAGAGTGTGAATGTATCATACCTATTGTGAAAATCACACATCACCAACAAATGCTGGTTTAAAAGAAGTTATCTTACAAGCCCATGAGATCGTGAGTTAAAATCATATCGTAAGTGTAAGGATTTTGTGAGTGGATGATCGATGAATGTATATGTAACTGTTATTCAGATTCGGTAACATGAGTTCTTGAAATGTAATTTGTCACACCAAACGCTACTAAGGACCTAACACCCTGAGGGCCCCCGGAGTGGGTGAAGGGTGAAGGGGGACGCAGTAGGCAGGGTGCGCTCAAAGTCCCACATCGGTTAGACCCGTCCAAAGTGAAGGTGATATATGTAGTCAGGGTGTAGTCTTTGACATCCCATGCTCCTTTTGGGTAACTATGGGATCCCAATAGGGTAAAACCTTATGCTCACAGACGGCTAAACAGGGACAATACCTCATGATGTTACATAATGGTATCAGAGCCAAGGATGGCTCTTTCTGTCGGTGGGGAGAGTGTCACACCAAGCGCTGCTAGGGATCTAACACCCTGAGGGACCCCAGAGTGGGTGAAGGGGGAAGGGAGACGCAGTAGGCAGGGTGCGTTCAAAGTCCCACATCGGTTAGACTCGTTCAAAGTGAAGGCCATATATGTAGTCAGGGTGCCTTTGACATCCGAGACACCTTTTGAGTAACTATAAGATCCCAAGAGGGCAAAGCCATGTTCTCACAAACAGCTAAACAAGGACAATACCTTGTGATGTTGCATAATTCACATAAGTCTTATCCGTTAAAACAGAAGAAAAACACACACATTCTAGTAAGATCTTGTATGAATCAACAATTAATAATCACAATCCCATATGGTGTGGTTCTTTGATATAGCCACCAATAACTCAATCATGGTCACTACACACACGGATCATTTTGATGAAACTAAAGATTCAGAGATTTGATACATAAATGCCAATGAACACGCTCCATCTTTAATCACATGCTCACACATTATGAGTTACTACATGTGTATGTGTTAAATCATAAACCTCATAATTAACGATGGACACTCTCCATTTTAAAAGGTCAAACCCTGAAGGCCTGAACACCCTTTGGCTTTTTATGGAATTAGTGGAAATGTAACGAGTCATAATATAATAATGCAATGTATATAAATTACAAAGGCTTATTTGATATGATGTATGAGAGTGGGACATTAATATAAGATAAAAGGTTACTTTTATTGGTGGTGGTAGTGCATGGTTGGTGAAGTGAAGGAGGTAAGGGTAAACAATGTCTTTTTTCTTTTAAAGATAAAAGATAAAATGGCTCGTTTGGTACGTTGGAATTGATTTTTGTAGAAATGGAAATGGAAATGGAGATGGAGATGGAGATGGAAATGGAAATGAGGATGGAAATGGATATAAATATAGGGAAAAAATGAATGGTCAAAAAATCAATTCCATTATTATGTAATTCATTTGAATACAATTCCATGGGTTACATCATGGAATTCATTTCTACCTATTTTGAATTCCATTTCTATTTCCAATTCCAATTCCACCCCCAATTTCATCATACTAAACATAGGAATTGAATTTAATTTCCAATTCTACCACCCAATTCCACCATATCAAACATAGCATTAATGTTTCCATATGCTATAAACCTGATCTATACATCCCATTAAGGGAACAAACTTTACAAAATGTAATACGAATTACATTACACAAGGCTAAATAAACATTTCTCTCCTTTTGTTAAAGCACATGTATCTCTTATTTAAGGTGATCACGTTCGAGGCATTAGATCCACTTAGATCCTAACCCCTTCAATTAGATCTGTCATGTTGTAAGAGATAACCCCTTCAATTAGTCCAACCGTTGTTAATAGCTGAACTAAACATTTAAATTAGTCTTTCACATCAATATTGCATATAACCCATTTTTCGTATAATAGAATCAAATGGCCTATGGTATCAAAAAGTTATAAGTGGAATCAAACCCATAAACACCGAATGTGTATGTATCTTTCAATAGAAATTTGAATAATATTCTATAAGCAGGAGACCAGTTCTTTGCACTATATTGAAAGCAGCAATTGAGCACATAACCTTCAATTCAACGAGACATGGACCAACCTAGTTTCCTTCAAGTCATGTTCATGTTGTGCGTGTGGGCCCCACTACAAATCAACAGAAGAAATTAAAAAGCCTTTATTTTTGGAAATAACAGGGTGGAGAAACAATTTGAATTTGCAGGAGGAGGACAGATTGTAATTGATTGGTATTTATTGGAAAGAGAAAATGAGAAAGAATCCACTTGAGGAGAAGTCACTGGAGAGAGCAAATAATTGAAGATGCTGAGAATATGGGTTTCATATATGAAAAGTGAGTGTGGCTGCAACAAGTCACTCATCATTAGACCTGTTTGAAAACGTGGTAGAGAAGTGATTTTACCATTACACTCATCATTATCTCGTTTTACAAAAAACACTGTTGAATGCACGTTTGGATTTTCCAAACGTGGTTCCAAACAGGGCCATTCATTCTCATATTATTAACCACATCCATGAGTGTAAGTAATAAACTAATAATAACATGCACGTCCACAGAGAAAAAAATAAATACAATTATTTATCTAATTCAGTTATGAGAATAGTTTCTCACCCTACCAAACAAGGAAGAGATGCCTCAGCTAACAATGAGGATGATCCATTTCCATTCAAATAAAACATAAACAAAACAAAAGCCTCAAATCATGTTTCTTTAGTTGCCTTGCAATCATCATCGATTCTTTTACCTTTCTCCCTCAAAATTCTCAAACACATATCATTCACACCTTGCCAACTTGTTCTCATTCACCTCCCAATAATAAATTCCTTCAAAT
>JANTPZ010014928.1:0-12232 GCA_025593235.1 Vachellia pachyceras
ACTCTCTTTTTACTACTCTTTCTTACTTTCCTCTTTCTTACTTTTTCTCTCTTTCTCTTTCTTACTTTCCTCTTTCATACCAACTTTTTCTTACTTTTCTACCTCGAAATCTGTAAAAGCTATAACTTCCCAAACATAAATCACATTTCAAAACCTAGGTTTTACCTCGGAATCTATGAAACCTAAGTTTCAAACCTAGCATCCAAACGAGCCCTTAAACTAATTTGCAGGAAGATAAAGCATCAACTTTGGGTGATAACCAAGATGAGAAATTACAAGAAATGCTTGGCAGTGCCAGTGTTGAAGAGAAGCTCTACTCGCAGGAAAAGTGCTTAGTCACACAGCACTTCGTCACCACACTCACAAATCATTCTGATATCCTAACGAAACCTTCCATTCTCAAAGATCTTAATAAGCTCATCACTGTCTGACACTGCTGAGAAGAAGAAACAGCTCCGAAATCAAATCTTGTCTTGCTTTCCTTTCATGTAATTAATGTTGTCCTATTAGCTGTTGCTGTTGTTCTGATCATCATCATCACCATCTTGCTCCTTTTTAGTTTAGTGTAATCTGAGGATATTTTCCTTTCTTTTTTAGGCTCCGAATTCGATGTGCATTAGGATTACATAGGGGAAAAAAGAAACTATTATCTTTTTCCTTTAACCCTTGGAGTTCTTACAATCATCACTTCTCTACTCTCTCTGACAAGATTAAACTTCTCAAGCAATTTCTATCAGTATTCATGAACAATACATTGAAATTATTTTTATAAATCACATAACTAGCTTCAGTAACAACTTCTATCAATGTTCAACTTCTATCAAATTATTTTTATCAATGTTCAATGATAAAAAAGGGAAGAAGCAAAGAAACTAACAAAAAAAAATGGCGGCCTCAAAGAAGTTAACTATGGTAGACAAAGCCCCTTCCCTAACAGATACATTAATGGTTGCTATTCATGATGAGGATGTGGCTTAAGAAGTTTCAACTGGTGTATCAGACTGTGCTCCCCATTCAGTCCAAGATCCATCAAAGACTGCAACATCAGACTTTCCAAGACGATGCAGACCCTGCAAAAACATGTCGGAATAACCAATACAAGGCGTCAGAGCCTTTATCCTATACCGAGTTCTTTGTACTAAAGGATCCATAAGATTTATATATCTGTAACACACTTGTAGGTCTCTTCATATTCAAGCTTGTCCATTTTAGATGGTAAGTATATTGTTCTGCTCAGCTCAATACTGGAATCCTAGGTAAAGGCTCTTGTGTATCTTTGGATAGCATTTTGACAAAGTGACAAGCTTGTGGCTTTTGGAACCGCGCTGAGGCAGTACGACACCATCACAAACATGATAGTAGTAGTTTAAGCTACAAATATGTGTGTGTGTGTGTGTGTGATCTGTTTCTTTGATAGTTTAAGCTACAAATATGTGTATATATATAATTTTTTTCTTTGGTAAGCCTTTTCAACATCAAAAGCTTAACCAGGTTGTCAGATGGGTCCAGATGACACCAACTAATTTCAGACCTAGTGTGCCATCAGACCAAATTAGGGAGGGCAGAATCAAATACAGGACACAAGCATTTTAGCAATATACGGACAAACGTGGTAAATTACCGTTCAGGCAGGTGGAAAGGAGTGGAAGAAAGGACAATGGCAACAAGCCAACAACATTGCAAAATAATTTTTGTTTCCCCTTCTACCCAGTCAAGAAGATAGGTTTAATATTTGTGACCCATCAAGAAGTAACTTCAGAAAATTTGCTTTACCCTTCATTTCTGAGAGCAAGAAAATACCAATTTTCTCTGTGTGTGTGTGTGTGTGTGTGTGTGTTTTTTTTTTTTTTTGGGGGGGGGGGGTGGGGAGGTAGAGAGTGGTACCAATGCAAGAATGCAAGCAGTTACTCCGGTGCCGCAAGAAGCCACTACTGGGCTTTCCAAAGAGATTCCTGCATATGAATAAGGATGTCAGGTAACTAAATCAAACATCTCAGCCGTTATCAGAAGTTTTCAGAACAACAAAGTTAATAACATTATAGAGATATCTGTCACAACGGGCTTCAGACCTTCTTCATCAAATCGCTTCTTGAGCTGATCTGGTGGTAACAATGTTTGTGAAGCATCCAACACCTGCAGATGAAGACAAGCATCATGGATAAAACAGTATGGCAAATATTTTCTTCATTGCATGTTTGCGTTGGATCTATGCAGTTAATAAGAATTTCATAAAAAGTGAGCACTGCAATAATAACTTCAAAAAAATTTTCTACTACTAGCTCTAATGGTTTCAGAGCCACTTTGGTTCACATTTTCCATCTCATTATTATGTCCATATATACTTTACCTGTAGAAAAGGAATGCACTTGCTTCCAGGTACATGACCACTTCTAATTCCCTTACGGGGTTCGGGCACAGCTCCATCAAACCTGCCGGATGATAAAAAGATATATGAAGTCCAACAAAAGCACACCAGAAATTGAAATTTATGAAAATACAGCCAATATAGTATTTCACAAAAAATGCTTCCCTGAAACATTAAACAAGCTCCACCCATAACTGTAAACGATGGATGCTGCTTACGCTATTGAGTCAATACCAACAAAAAAGGGATGAAATGGCATGTTTGCAGCCAAAAGTGCTCACATGCTAAACCTCAATATATGCAAAACAGGAAGGCGAATGGCTCGCAATAGTGAAGAGAAATCACGTGAAAGTATATGAGAAGTCAAGAAGAATGTAATATACCTGGGCTTTGATCGAGCATCTATATGTTGGTGACTTTTTTCCTCAATATTTTTCTTGACCTGTAACAAGAAGAGAATAAAATATAACCAAGGATGCAATTTATTGATAGGATACTGGATCCCCTATTAAATTCAAGACCAAACATTTCGAGAGACTACTTACAAGTAGATTCAGCATTAGATACATTAAATTCCAACTAAAGCTTCCTAGTAGATTCAACATTCATCCGTAACTACAAATTTTCAAATCCATATTTGTTACTATTCTTAACAACTTACTACTCATAGGCTTTTATTATTAACATCACCACAAGTATACACTGTCCTGTCTTACACTTGCAAATGCCAGTAATTATTCACCTACTATTTTGAGCAATCAAGACAAGCATTTAGAGAATTCATATATTAAGTGCTAATTATAAAGCAACCCACCTGCTCCATCGTAAAAATAAGATGTGGCTGAAATTTAGTCTTATACGTGATTGGCCCAACCTGAAAAAAACAAATGCCCATGAGAGGAGGATGCATTAAAAGATTGTATATTGTTAAATCCAACACACAAAAGAAAGCTCTACTTCATACAGAAATTCAGTATTACTGTCGATGCTTTCAATAATTTCTATCTCATCCAACCCAAAAAAAAAAAGATATAAATCAATTAAGAAAAGTTCGATGAATATAACTTGTCACATGTGTATCCCTGTTCATCATTCTATTCATTAGCAAGCATTTCTTAACAATTTACAAGCTAAATGAATAACATCCTTCCTAATTAATGTACATAAGTAGGTGCTCCGTGCATAGCTATTTGGAGAGACTGCAAACTTACTGCTTGTCCCTTGTATACTTTCTCTATGGCCTCATTTGCAGCACTAGCCTTCAATATAGCGTCACCAGAAGCACTTGATTCAACATCATATCCTGATGCACGCCATCTTGGCAGGCCACCATCTAATACCCAAACTCTGTCATGCCCAAAAACTCGGAAAATCCTTTTAACCCATAAACCATGAAGAAAGGTATTAGTTAAAGCTGCATAGCAGAAGACAGAGGTTCCACATTCCAGTGACAGATTAACATGCTTTTTCAAGATATCATCACTTACCACCATACACGAGCTGCACTAAATATTCCTTTTCCATCATAAACAACCAACCCATCTTTATTCTCTATGCCCAGAGCAGAAGCGGCAGCAGCAAAAGCTTCCTCTGATGGCAACATGTGTGGTAGCTGATACCAGTCACATTTATATATTAGATATACTGGAGAAACAAATTGCATTAAAGTATAGGGAAGAATTTTTTTTTTTTTGAGACAAAATATTTTCAGAATATTATCACACAAAAATTGCAAAGATATCATTTTGCACAGCAAGACCTACAGAGATTTCATTCATGGGGAAAGAAAAGTCAATAAGAACCTCAAAATAAAAGTATATACAACTTCTAAAATGTCTTTTAAATAAAGACCTATAAATAACATGAAGAGAGGCCACTCACATTTGATGTTCGATCTGATATTCCATCTACATCAAAGAAAAGGGCCCCAGGAATGTGAGCAACCTGTTGTGATGGAGTTTAGCAAGATACATTAAGATATGCTAATAGCCAAATGATAAAAAGAAGTGAACCCAAGACAATAAATAAACACAAACAGAAGTATATCCGTTCTATACTAAGTGTCATGAGTTGCTTAGAATTTTTAACTACAGAGAATGGGATTGATACAAAAATTATGTTCGGACCTGATACTCTTGAATTGGGTTCCTCTGCTCATCTGGCATGTACCAGGAGGCATCCAATACCTGAATAGATTAGACAGGCTTACGTATTCACATGGATGATGCAAAGTAATGCGAAATATTCAGACAGTACAATGATGGAAAATTATGGTCATGTATGCACATTAAGCAGAATTAAAGAATTTAGCATATTAAATGAATGATACAAGTTATTTACAATGCCTGTGGCATAGACTGCACACAAGAGGCCAATTCAAACTAGCAATAAATGCGAGTACCTTCAAATCAGGCTTCTTAAGATTAGCATAGAGCCAATCTACGGAAACAACAGGATCATCTATAGATACAGACACTGTTGAATAAGAAGCTCGTGTTCCGATGGAGGAAGAAGCCATGACAAGATGAGCCCAACCAGTTGTCCTTGCTTTTTGAGCAGTATAGGCTGGGACAGCTTGTGAAGAGAATGATCTCTTCTGCAGATACATATGCAAAACGAGAAGCCAAGGTCAAATAACAGATACTGCACATACATACAGAAGAAATAATGTGTTTTGATCACCACGATAACTTATTAGGAAAATGGGCTAACAAAGTGAAAAGTTAGTATTGCCAAAAAGGTAGTTCCCCTAAATGGTTGCCTGCATAAAACGCTTCTCTTTAATGGCATCAATTTAAATTCTGTTCATCGCAATATCATAAGAACCACAGTTGAAACCTAGCTGAAATGAAATAGATGATTGTAAAAGGTTTAATCTTTGAGCCTAACTATATGGAAAGAATTTGCGGCAAAAGAAGATATTTTGCATGTTGATGAAACCTGCTAGTTTGCATCACTATCGATGACAAAATGACATCACAAATTTCACAATCACTGATTTGTACGACCAAATGCATATCCCAATGTCATGTTTATGTACTATCTCATGTAGGTACCAGCAAAACGAAACCATGATCGAAACTTCAGGTTCGTATTCCAATTGACGACAAACTGACATCACCAATTTCACAGACACAAGAAACTGCCGTACGTTGTTTGGCTTTCAGAATGTTGTATTAACAATATATTCATACAGGGAGGGGCATGCCAAACGCTCATAACCAGCAGTTATATTTGCTAATTACTGTTTGGTTCATACTCAATCATACTTCGAGAACTAAAACAAGGAAAACAAGTCACGCAGCCTAACAGACCAAGAACTCCAAAACCAAAAAAAACTATGGAACATCAATCAATACACATAATTGAACACAGGAGGACAAATGAGCACCAGAACAGCACATAGTTCCCAATTCACAGACACAGAATCAAGTCTAATAGAAGAGACACACACACACACATATATACACATAATCCGTACTGAAATTGGAGAATAAAAGGAAACCCAGATGAGATTTCATGAAAAGGAAGGGACTTACATTAAAGAAAGAAGTGAGTATTTGGGGCCTCGAAGAATGAATGAGGCGAGGACCCAAAAACATCCTTGTGAGAAGAGAAGATGCCATATCCCTCAACGATCATATAAGAAGCGAGTGGCCTTGGATAGCTGGAAGAGTGAGGTGTCAGCGAATGAAAGCAGCCAAAGGTAGAGAGACTGATCAGTGTGACCGAGATGCTCCTGAGTTGGTATCGTTTTCTGGCGCTGATTGGAAAGGTGGAGAGATTGATGAAACGCACCGCTTTGAGTAAGCGGTCAAACACATATTTAATGGTGTTTTTCCACGAAATAAAATAATCTCCTTCACATATTTATCTTGACTTACGTAAAAGTACTTTTCTACTACATTTTTAAATAGACCCAATAGACAGCGCTATTCGTGGTTTGAGTTCAATTTGTGAGTTTATGAAAATTGGGAAACATTAATGCTTCAAATCATGTTACATATAAATTATAACAAAATTCCTCTCACATCCTTACCTTCTATTCTTTAAAATTACTCTTTCAACGGATCTCAAATACATGTGCGTAAGCGAAAGGATTCAATATATCCTTCAAGTAAAAAAAACAGTAATCAATATATTAAGAAAAAAATTGCCAAAATCTCAAACTTTACAAATCTGCATATTGATTCCTCACATTGAAAACCTGTTTTTTATTCAAAAAAAAAATTCAAAATTAATAAGGTTTAATAAACTGCTTTAAATTAATATATTAATTTATGTGTATTATTAAATTATATATTAATATAAATCAGAAAGATTAATTTAAAAATAATAAATATATCAATTTATTTAATTTTCCATCAACAACAAAATCATTTGACTCAACGCTTGCTTTGGTGCAGACCGAGTTGTGCCCCAGAATTTTGGAGGAGGTCGATTTTATAGAAATCTAATATGTGGATTTATAGTATATAATAAATACTTTCTAAAAGATAGCATTTTGATCATTTTATTTTTTTTAAATAGCTTGTTGGTCAGTTTGCCACATGAAACATTCATATGCATGTGTGTACATAACACAAATTCACAGTTTAGTTCATGAAGGTTTACTCTGTTTTGATTTTCTAGCCGGATACCATGTTTTGATTATTTTCTTAAATTCTACTATATTTTAACTTAATTTGTGGTATAAAATTTCAAAATTAAATGTTTCTTTTTTGTTTATCAAAGTTAATTTTTATCGTGAAATATTTATTCACAATAAGCTAGATTTTATAGGTAGATCATGATTCATGGCTTATTTGAATAAAAAGAATGAAAACATAATGCATTGTAATCAATTAGTGTTTGTATTTATTGGCAAAAAAAAATATGGATGTATTTATAATTGAAAAAGTTTTTTCTTCAATTGTTTTCCAAGTAAAAATTAACGAGAGCTCCACTAATCATCCGGCTTATCGTATCAGTAAAGAACAAAGTAATAGATTGTAGCAATGATGATCATGATCATCATCATCATCCAGTCCAACATATCAGAAAAAGTCAGGTTAAGGTATAACCAAAAACAGCATATTGTAGCAATTGAAGTTGATCTGAATTGCAGATGCATGTCAATGGCCATATAAATTAGGGGTATGTAAGCTCATTTGTAAGCACGAAGTTGTTGGTTCAATCCCATTTATAATTTTAGACCGGTAGTACAAGAAGCTGAAAAAGGAATCCCTATAAGACTGTTGCTCCAATTCACTAAAGAAGCAATATCCTTTCTCCGAGATCAAGGTATATATATACAGGTTATACTCCAACAACTTGATTTAAAATTCACAGTATAATATCATAAATAAATCCAAGTAAGGTGCAAGGTCTATACAAGGGGAAAAGATCCCTGTCAGAAGTGGGAAAAAAATAACAAAACGAGAAAGAATGAGAATTATAAACAAAAACAGGGAATTAGATTTCCCAAACTTCACCAGACAGAGTATTAATCAATGGATATCACTATGCATGGGAATGACTTGAACTTGCCTACTGCTTAGCCGTGTAGTAGCTGGCACTAATATCTGATAAGCAATTGATGATGACATAACAAATGGTGATAACCAACATCACAGCAAACAAAAATCAGATCAGAAGAAAAATAACGAACAATTTTCCTTATTTCCAAAAATATAAAAGATAAAAAAAGATATGCGACTTGGAGATGAAACTTGTGGTGTTATAAAGGAAACGGCTACCCGTTTTACGTGATCTTTTTCACCATCTATTGCATTTGTTCCATTAGGATTTCAATCTTGAAACCCAAATCACCAAATGCTAGCTCTTTTACATCACTTATTAACCGCAAAACAGAAGAATTTATACCCACCAGAGAGCAAAGTTCACCACAAGATAAAGAGAGGAAGAAAAAAATCACAAGATCCCTAATAACCTCAACAAGTACAACGAAATCAAGACGCGTTCATGATCTAAATTCAAGCTCCAAATTACAAACAAGCATATGGGAGGGGCTCAAAATGGAAATCCTACACGCACCCACTTCCTTGACGATTCTGCTAATCTCTTCACTTCTTTTGTCTTCATATAGAACTCCAATAACTCATTGGCCACTTCCTTACTGTGGCATTCAATGAATGCCTTTATGAACCTCTTTTCTTTCATCCTCAGGCAACTAACCACTGAAAGTTGTGGACATTTTGACTTACAGTTCATGTCTTCAATCTTTCTCATCAGGAGAAACCGTGGTTTCATTTTGGTATCAAGGTTTAAATACAAGAGATGTGGATTATTAAGAACCACTTTCGCTTCTAAATTAACCGTACTCAATACGAACGTCATATTCCTCTGAACCTTCTCAATTGACAATGTCAAGACAAAAGGAGAGCGCCCAATAAACTCAAATATCTCTTCATCAGAGAAACCAAATTTGGCAAAATTTGCTATCTTCTCACGAATTGTTTTCAGACGAGAGATACCAATTATTGCTACAACATACTTATACCTCTTTGAATCCGACGATAGCCCAGTCTTGCGTATATATTCCAGCTTCTCCTCATTAAAAGAAGTCCTTGAAATGAGCGTGGGCCGGGAACAGATCATGAGAAGAAAGTCATCTTTGCTCACACCCAACTCTTCATATTGTGCGAGAACAGGGTTAACGGTTTTGTTAAAATCATAGATTAAGAGTGAAGGGTTCGTCACAAGGGCCCTCTTAAGCAATGCCTTGGAGTCAAACAAGGAACTAAGATATGCAAGTCTCTCGTCTAAATAGTGATTTACCCGAGAGCTAAGAAACCTAGGCCTACAATTGACTATCCTCACCAGGTCAGGTGCCTCTAGCCCGTAGCGACTTAGCTGAGCGAGCTTCCCCTGAAGCAGAGCAGCGTCGGAGTTGCGCAAATATGGGTTACGTTTCAAAATTTTCGCCAAATCATCATCACTACAACCCCATTCCCTGAAAACCTGAATAGCATCCGTTGATTGATCTGTATTGTTGTTAGCTTCCTCTTTAACTTGGGCTGGACATTTGATCGAACAAGTGGCAGAAGTGAACACTTGCGAATGTTTTGCTGCCGGAAAAAGCAGAAAACGAAGTGAGGCAGTTGATAGAAGACGAAGCATGAGATTTACGTTTAATTCCAGTTCATATCAACCTCATCTCAGTATTTCCAATCAGAAATTTTGAAGACCTGGGACTCAAATGGACAATGGCAAAATCAGATTACAGTGAGTAGTATTCCATCAAGTACAATGACAAACCATATTGACTGTTCCTTACGACAAGATTTGGAAACGAACCCATGATTAGTGCAAAGATGAAGAAACTTGAGGATAGAGAAGAAAGCGAAGTAGCAGAGCCAGCAATGGCAACGAGAGGGGACCGTCGGGGCCGTATAGGTTTATGAGAATCTTATATTGGGAAAGCCGCCGAAACACTCTACTCCAGAACAAATCCGTTTGGGTCTCAAACGCATCGAAGCCGTTGGGTTCACCAGATTCAACCTCTGCCTTGGAGAACAGAGAAGCATACAGCGGATTACCGAGCACACAGAGAAGAATAAGAAGAGCAAGGAAGAAGCAGACAAAACACAGAGCTTCAACGGAGCTCCAACCACCGAATCAAACCTAGACGACATAAAATCTTCTACACGGACACTGCTGGGGCGAAAACCCAACAGAAATCTGTCTCTCGCCTTCTTTACCGTGTGCTTTTCGCTGGCCAAACAAAGAGCCCGTATAAAGAGGCTTATCAGCCACCCGAGTTAGGCGATTGACTCTGTGGCTAGAACTACAAGTAAGATAAATAAAATATTAATATTAAAAAAAAGTATGTTAGGTTTTGGTAGTAATTAAGTGGTAATTTTTTTTAAATTTAGGGCAAAAATTATAAATTTAAAACACAAAATAGATTAAGATCAAAATAAACCCCTATCTAGTCATTAACTTAGGAATGGTTGGGAGTATTACTTTAAAAACCATTTTAATTTCTTAATGTTATTTATTCCAAGTTGAGAGCTAATATATTATAGGATCTTCATTGAATGTATCATAATTCTTTTTTTATTTTGTAAATTATGATATAGTTAGAATATTGTAATTAAAATTGAACTATTATCTATTAATCTATTAGTTAGAAATCATTCAATGCAATACAGAAACTATTCCGTGAATAATTTTGGCAAAAGAAAGACTTGATAATTCACTTTTATGAAAAAATAATTTTGCAATTTGGTAAAATTAAATTGAATATTTGACATTAATAAAATGTATACAAGTTTCAGTTTGTTAACATTCACAACAACTTATATATATATATATAATTTCACCCAGTATGTTTCAGTTGATGTTTAATACTAATGTGATTATATTTTTTCCTTATTTCACGAAGAGTATGTACGTACGATCATAATAATAGTTTTATACATTCATACAACTCAAACTCAATAAAACTCAATCATTGTTGTATTGTCTGGACACTTTCATCAGGACCGAGGCTTGTTTTTATCCTGCATCAATTTTAGGCTTGACTGTTAACTTTGTTAGAGGCTAACACTCGTCTCTGGCATGCGTCAAAAGATGAGGGCTTATTATGCATCCTGTAAGGTACTTCACCCCAACTTTGAAGAAACTGGAACATGAAGAAGCTAAACATTCAACTTACCCGAACTTTATTAAGCTCCTCGGGATGGTAATAACAACGGGACAAAGAATTCCATGACCCTGAAGGCAATCCCGAGCTTAAACAAAATTTCATCAATTACTGCTTCTGAAAATGACTTGAATTCCATGACCATAGGTGATGTCTGATGCAGATGGCGACAATGCAAGACGAATGATGGAGAAAGCAAATCAGTTCATCAATTGCAGCTTTATTAGCAACTGAATTGAGTGATTTGATCAGGGATCAAAGCAAGACTCTAATAGCTTGCTAGACAAACAGATCATGTAAAGTTCACAATATTGAATTGCACAATTGACACTGCTAGAATCATAGCATATGTCAATCTGAAGAGGGGGAAATAACAATCAGCAACATTCCATACTTCCAAAACAAATTGATGAAAAACATAAGAGACATGAAAAATGAAGTTCCTTGTGTTACAAGAAAGGTCTACCCAATCGACCCAAAAATTCAAATGCATATCTATAAGGCATTCAATAGAATTTTCTGGCTTCTTATCTTATAACTTCATCGTTCAGATTTACCATGGATCAACATATTATGGAACAATTCCAAGTTTATTCATTTAGAATTTCATCAAGTTCAAGTGTGTTCAGTGTCCTCCTCCAAGCTATATTCTACTATTTCCCCCAACTTGAAGCCCAATTTGTCCTTTCTTTATCCTATAATATCCTGAATGCCAAATCACCATTAAGCATCAGAATTCAGAAATATGAAAATAATTTCAAACTTCCAGATTAAACACAAAACCGAGACTCCTGTTTCTAAGAAAACCCAATCTATGTTGAACCAGTGAAACAAGCATCAGATATCTGTTGTGATCTCAATTCAAGCTCCAATATTATGACAAAACATATGAGAGGGGCTCAGAATGGAAAGCCTTTTTGAACAAACCTCTTTCTCAACCCTGCTAATCTCTTAAATTCTTTTGCTTCCCTATAGAACTCCATTAACTCATCGGCAACTTTCTTAGGCTGGCTTTCAATGAAAAACTGTACAAACCTCTTCTCGCTCATCCTCACAGCACGAAGTATTGAACGGTGTGTAATTTCAAACTTACCATCCATGTCCTGTAACTTCCTTATTAGGAGAACTCGTGGCTTCAACACTGTATCCAGGTTTATAAGCAGGACACGAGGGATTTCAAGAACCGTTTCAGCATCAAACTTCATCGTGGTCAATAT
>JANTPZ010014931.1:0-12029 GCA_025593235.1 Vachellia pachyceras
AAATTTACAGTGACATTTTTTTCTTAAAAAATCTACTGACATTTTCCATTATTTGTTGCAAATGAGAAGTTCTCACCATAAATTTTTTGCTGTTTTTAATTTAAGTGTATTTTTTGAAATTAATGCATGTGCCGTGATCTATTAGGTCTAACAGAAAGGATAAGTTTTTCACAACTGCATGAAAATACTTTTTTTATTAATTTTCAACAATTGGAAGAGGCAAAAGTTGATCCACCATATGCATGCTTATTAGGTAGAAAAAGGGGTTTTTCTGAAAAATCATTGCTTTAATCTATTTAAGAAGCTAGTAAAAAACATTTCTAGCAAAAAAAAATAGTAAAAAAGGGAAATTTGCTATCATATCCTAAATAAAGAAATTAATGAACAAAATATTTTGAAATTGGTAAAATTACCATCAAATTTCAGTATTAGCTGATTCGATTATCATTAATAACCTCACTAACTATCAATAATACAACTGGGTAACTTGATGCTAATTTTACCAATCTTTAAAACTTTTTATTCATTAATCTTTTTGCTATGATCGGATTGTAAATTCCTCTAAAAAAAGATATGATCTACGAAAGAAACAAAATTGGTACTTTATATAAATCATATGAACTACAATAGCTAAGCAAATTCAACGGCCAATTGAGTCCCAAAAGTTTCATTTTCATTTGATTGATTGCCTCCTAAAGTTTGCTTATAGTATAAACTTATATGCATATCATTTTATAAGGTAAAGATGTAAATTTAACAATCAAGTTATTAACCAATAGAATCCAGTGCAATTAACTTTAAGGTTGTAAATTTAGTAATAATCAATTAATAATAGTGCAAATTTAGCAAGGCTGTTAATCAAGCCTAACGTCAATTAATCAACTAGCATATTTTATATTTTTAAAGTTGACATATGCATTTTGGGATCATTTAGGTAATCACAAATACTTGTTTTGCCTAACTTCCTTCATGAAAGTTGCTCTAAATAATTTTATCTTTCTAAGTTTATCCTTCATGAAAGTTTTTTAAACTTTTTAAAATAAAAATTAAGCAAAAAGGACCAGTTTAGATTACCATTAAAAAGTTAAAATTATTTAGAACAACTTTCATAAAGGAAGTTAAACAAAAATAAGTAATTTTTGTTACCTAAATGATACTAAAATAAAACCCTAGACTCTAAAAATAGTAAAATATGTCAAATAGTAAACAGACAGTAGGAGGATCAACAACGTTGTTAACGTTGTACTCTTATTAATTGATTATTGTTAAATTTATACTATTAAAAAGTTAATTGTATTGTATTGGTTAATAAATTTACACCTTTACATGTTATATAAGGTTTGTTTATTTTCATGTAAGGTTCTTTTGCTTGATGATAGTGTTTTCCCTTGATGGCAAAAAAAAAAAATCATCAACCACCATATTAATTACTGGAAAAAAAAGATATTAATTACATTTTTTGCAAACTTGCCCTCTTTAAAACTTGTTCCAAACTTACCTTTTTGCCTGTCAAGATGTAATTCTTAATTTTAAATATTTGTAAATTACAAAAAAAAATCATTTTCCAAAAGAGTTAATGTGTTGATCACTTTTCCTTACTTTTAAAAGAAATACCTTATAATAGAAACCAGAGTGATAAGTTAATTGTTAAAAATATTTAAGAAAATAATTTTTGGTTCTAAAAATAAAGTATGAATCACCAAATTAATTACTTTTTTCAACTTTACATTTATTATTAATTGAGGTTTAAAATTGGAAAAATTAAGTAACATTATATAAAGAGGGGTAAAGCTGGAAAGCTCCATCAATTTATGACAAATTAAATCATTTAGCTATCATTTCTTGATTCATGAGAGTTATCCGTCAATGCATTGTCATATACTCCTGCGATCATATTTATAAGCAACATACCAACCTAGGTCAAACCCAATTTTATGAAGGTCAAATGATAAAATTTAAAAAAAAACTAGAAAATATGTAAATGATAGAGAAGTGCGAAAAGATTTCATAATAATGGAGAATGAGTCAATCTTAAAATGAGATTTTTGAAATTGAAGAGAAAAGATAAATATGAGAGAAAAGCTGAAATGTTTTCAACCATTTTTAAAAGTTTTCAAACACCTCGATGGAGACCATACCAACAAATGGCCATATACAATTGGTGTCGAAGCCCTTCCTATTGCCGCTTACTGCCAACCTTTAGTGTTGAAGCTCCATAAAGGAAAGTTGGTAATTCATAGTAAAATGTTAGGAAGTCATATATAAGGTTGTGAAAGAGAAAAAATCTAAAAATTTGTAAAAAACAAATCGAAATCTATAAAAACCAATTGAAAGTCGTAAAACCAAAACAAAAGTCACAAATGCCCCACAAATACAACTCAATTATACTAAAGAAAGAACCAAACTAAACAAAATGACAACAATTCATTCCCAAATTTGAAGGTATACTTCACATTTAACGAGATATTACCAACTTTTGCTTACCAAATAATGAAAACTATATTCTCAGTTCATTCACAAATTTTGTTAACTCTTAACCAAATAATCAAACAACACTCATGAGGGATTACCAACTTTCTTTTATTGAGTAACAAATCCTTGTTTTTCTCCCATTCACAAATTTTATGCAGATATTACTAATATTTCATTAAGTGTTACCAACTTCGCTTTAAAAGTTTCAGCACCAATGTCGGTGGCTAGCGGCAAGAGGGGCTACAACACCAGCAGATAGTGGCTGGCAAGGTCTCTGTTGACGTGGTTGGAAACTTTTAAAAATGATTTACGACATTCAGTATTTTCTCTCCTACTCTTGTTTTTCCTCCAATTTCAAAAATCTCATTATGGGATTTGTTCTTTCTCTATTATTATGAAATCTTTTCATATATTTCATTTACAATTTTTCATGCTCATTTTATATCATTTTCCCTTTTATAAATTCAATTTTCATTAAATTTTTGTGGGCTAGTTGGCAAAAGAAATAGTTGGTTCGGCAATTTTTGCCAAATTAAGGTTTTCTCACCAAATTTATTTTAGTAAAGATTGATCCGATGATAATAAATTGATTCATATACCATAAGCACATGGGTTCAGACCTCAGTATCGATGTAAGAACCTTATTGATGAGTAATTTATAAGTATTTTTTTAAGAACTTTTAAACTTAGAGGAATGTCCGAGTCCGAGTCTTACTGAATCTCATCACCTAACCCACCTAAACTTTAAAGTACAAAAAAAAAAGATAATCTAAATTAATCATAAAAAATGTAGTTGAAATTCATTGAAACACTTAAATACAATATAATTTTAACTGAAACAACTCATCTTCCCTTGTATGCAAGTTATTTTTAACCATACACAAATTGGATGATATTTGCACATATTTCTAAAAGGAGTTACACCAGCATAGTAACTTGGATCCTAAAATAGTTTGGGTGATAAATTTTGCAAAAGAGTACTTTCTTTGGTGAATTTTCCTTTTTCGAAATGTTATATCTAAGATAAGAAGTTCTCGCATTTCATTTTAAAAAACAAAAATACTAAAATTTAATGAAAGTATAAATTAACTCATTTCCACCGATGGGCGCTTAGTAGAGTTGACAAGGGCTACTACTAGCATTCCTCAAGGCGAGGGTTCGAACCTCGAGGAGTGACAACCGTTATAATTAACGCAACCTCAAAGAGGTTGTCCAATCGGTACCTCGCTACCACCGTAAGATTTCCTCACGGGGGTCCGGATTAGTCTGGGGCGGACAATAAACCCAGGATACCAGACGGTTTACAAAAAAAAAACTCATTTCCTTCCGTCCTCAATATACCCTCTCTAGTATACAATATGAGTCATCACTTAGGAAAATGGATTGCAAGATAATTAATGCTCACTTTTCAATCCTATACTTCAAATTAATGCTTAAATGTAATTAATTATATTTCTCTATCTCCTTCCAAGCCTTTTTTTTTTTTGCCAACAACGAAATATTAAATTGAAACAAACCAACTTACAAAGTCATGCAACTAACCTAAATACAATAAACTAGACATCAGGAAATAAACAAAGGAGAAACAAGTAAATAAAAGTACAACATTGCAGCAGGTCGAGCCATTTAATAAGGGTGGAGTTGCAAAAAAAATTCAATTTAAGATAAATTTAATTAGTTAACTATAATTTATTATTTATAATAAACTAGTTAAACTGATTTATATTAGGAATAAAAGGTGTAAGTAAAAGGAATAGATTAATGCTTATTTATCACTACTATGTTGGAAATATGTAAACTTTAATTAGAAATTAGTACTTTCCCAGCCATATGCTTTGTTTGGATTGGTGGAGATTGCCAAGAGGCAAAAGGTTCACCTAAGGTTTGAAAAATTGCCAAAAACCAATTACAGCTGGCGTCTATAATTCCTCTGCTCATTACCCCACCAACATACCATACAGCCTCATCCCCAACTGACATCGCCACGTGTCGTTCATGCACCTCAAAGCCTTCAACACACTGGTCTCTCTACTTGACCTTTTCAACCGTAAGTCCTTTTCAACCGTAAGTCTACCTTCTCGGGCCCACCAGCATTTATTCTCTGACGTGGCATCTCTCTTCTCGACCCACCCATTCGAACTACCCCCACGTGTCCTCCTCTTCGAGTATCTTAGTTCCCAACACGCGTACCAGGTACGAACCAGTCAGGCCCCGAAACGTCGTCGGGTCACCATCACCTACCCGGTCCCTCTGGAAAATCTTTTTCCCTTTTTCGCTCTCAGTCCTAACCTGGTGGTCCCTACTACCAAAACATGAGCTTGCTTAGCTGTACACCTCTCTATTCCGTACACGTGCCGTCCTCTTACCAAATACAACAGGACAATGCTTGCATGCTCTAAAAAGTGACATAACAAAATAAACTTTTTAATTTTTTTTAAAAAAACCAATCAATTAGAAGTTAAGGGTTGAAGTTTTGGAAAATTTAGAAGAATTAATGAAAAAAATACTTAAAAATTCATAAAATTACCACAAGGTATAAGGAGTAGCTTCTGAGGTTGTCTCTTATAGTAATTTTAGGAATCTTAAGGATTTTATTAACAATCTCAGAAGTTACTCTTTTGACCTTATAGTAATTTTACGAATCTTAAGGATTTTTGTTCATTATTTCTTTTATTTGGTACCTAATTCTAAATTTTTCTTTATTTTTCTTAAAAATACAGTTCTCAAGCTTTATCCCTATTTAACATATATTATACTTGACAAGGATAAAATCTACACAATAATAAATAATTGTTAAAATTAAAAATTTATATAAAATATTTAATAAAATAATTTATAAATAGATAAAAAAATTAAATAACTTATTTATAAATAACAAGAGGAAGAGGAATGGTATATAATTATATATAATTATTTCTCTAAATTCGTAATTTAACTCTCCATAAAATTTGTCCCATGTCCTTTTCTTCTTTGGGGCCTAACTCTCCGAAGAATATGGCAGCGTGACGTTTCCATCTCCCGCCCAAGTCGTTCAGTCGCCTCATGATTCACGAAGTAACTTCGAACGTTAGAGATTCTCCCCTACCAAGATCTCCAAACACGTGTCACTCCCTGAGCTTCTCATGAACGACGGCCACGTGTCAACCTCAGAACCCCCAACCAACCCCTGAGGATTTTCAGTCCCGACTATTTTTAAATTTAAATAATTTGAAAATGGATATTTTAATTGGCGTATAATAGAGGATTTCGTGGTACAACCCTGTGTTTAACGTTCCGGTCTAATTATATCCCAAATTCGCTTACGTGTCAACCAATCGTCCTCTTCCCCTTCTCCTCTTCTGCCACGTATCCTTTCCCTCTCAAACCCTCCCTCCTTTTTCTCCGACCAGGAAATCCAGAGTACAATCCTCAATCATCGTCGCCTCCTCCAGAGAATCACTATTAAAACCAGTATCTGTAGCTTTTTTTCGGCTTTCAGCTTTTCTTTTCGTTCAACAATAATGGTGGAAGTTTCAGAGGTTGGATCATTGACAGAGGAAGAGGTAGAGCTTGATCTTGGTTTATCTATAGGAGGTAGTTTCGGTAGATGCGAGAAGCTGACTCCGGCGCCGACGATGGAATCCGTTTCGAGACTAAACGGATTCGAATTGAACCTGAGAGAACAGCAGCAACATCATCAAGCTTGGCATTCACAGACGAAGCGTGAGATTCAAGCGCTGCGGAGGCTGGAAGCGAGGAAGAAGCGAGAAGAGAAGCAGCAGAACAAGAGGGTCGTGAGGGAACCCGACTCTGAACCTGACAACCACCAGCAACAACGGGTATGCAAGAGGGAGAAAACGGATCGGCACAACGGTGAATCCGAGTACCCGAACGTGAACCTGAATTTGAACGGCAGCGGCGAGAAGAAGCAGCTGGGACCGAGTCGCGTCGTGGTTGGCTCGACGGCGTCGGTTCAGCACGCGTACGCGTGCGTGCAGTGGAACAATGGGTTCGCGTACCCTTGCGTTGTTCCATGGACGGTGGAAGAAAAGAATGCGGGCCAGCCGGCGGCGGCCTGCAATAGTTTCCTGCCGTTTTCGGAGAACGGGTACGGGTCAGACCCGAATGGTGTAAAGGATTGTGGAGATAAGAAAGCTAAGTCCGATGGGTCTTCCATGTGCAGTTCTTCTGTGGTTTCCGATCACCAGAGTTCTTCTCCCGAAGGTGATTATTTTTTCAATTTTATTCATCTTTTTATAACGATGTTCCTTTTTTCCGGAAAAAAAGTTTATTTTTTTTCCTGTTTATGATATAATGGGTTTTGAATGTTGGACCACCATGTTTAACGTAAATGTTCATAGTTCAAAAAAAGGGAGGTTGTTATCATTTTAGGTTACCTAGTGAATTTATTACCCAAGGATGAAGCTGGTTTGCAGAAATTTGGATTATATTAAACGTTAAAATGAATCAAAAATAATTTCACCAGGAATAATATATGCATAATTAATTCCCATTCCAGGTTTAATTTTTTCCTGGCAGTTTCAGAAATGTTATTTTTTATGTAATTTTTCTGCACATTATATTCAGAACTTAGTTGCTTGCCATTGATTGATCATAAAAATCTGGAACCCCACTCTTAGAATTTGTATCCAAAAGTATGTATACTATGCATGAGTCAGCTTTATAAATCTTAGTTCCTTGAAATCTCTGTTCCCATGTAGACGGGACAGAGAGAGAGAGGTTGTGGATTCAATCTCGACAATAACGAATGAGAACTTAGTTTATAATAAGAATGTTATGTTGGGTTTGGTAATGTAATGTGAATTTGTGATCTTGTTCAGGTGGAGGCAGTAGTGATAGCCAAAGCCAATCGGTTCAGTCTTCAGCAGAACCAAACCAGTTGAATAATAGCTCCAAGCAAAAGAACCTGAGAAGAAGCCAATTACCTGATGAACAAACTGCTTCATCTATCAAATCTGATCATGATCACACCGTTGCACGCCAACAAAGCACGAACCAACTACCCTATGGAAAACTCGAACCGGCCGGCGGCATCAAGCAGGAAAAACCGGCGAAGAAGCCGCCGTTACCATGTCATGAGAAGCCGCCAAGACCTCATCGGCCTCAGCCTCAGCCTCATCATAGCTCGCATTTGCTGGCTAAGATGCCGTATGTTTCGACGACCGGGAACTGCCCGAACGGGAAGCGAGTGAATGGATTCTTATACAGATACAGCGACTCGGAGGTGAGCATCGTCTGTGTGTGCCATGGAAGCACGTTCTCGCCCGCCGGGTTCGTGCAGCATGCCGGTGGCACGGACATTTCTCATCCAGAGAAGCACATTACAGTGATTAATCCTCCTGCCTTCGGATGATGATGATTGGTGATGAAAGAAAATCAAATAGCTTGATCCTGCACACTAATTAATTAAATCATCGTACAAGGCATGACAGAAATGAACACATGACGACGACGATGTTATGTCTCTGGAAAGAGGAGGCAGGGGTTTAGAAGATAGATCACAGACATTGAATTGAATTCATCAATTGATGTGCTTTGGATTATTACTATGTGTCTCGATCTGGTGAGATTTCTTGTTTTAGGTTGTTTTTGAACTGGTGCCATGGCTAGCAATTCCCAGAAAATGAACTGGGAAAGCTGAAGGCTGATTTCTTTCACTCTGCTTCATCTGCTAACTGCATATTAACAATTATTCTGATTTATTAACCAGAAATTTTTCGTGGTTATTATGAGCCTGGTGGCAGTGGTGGTGGTTGTTGTTGTGCTGCAATTAACTCCTTATGAGATAAAAATGTACATTTTTTTTTGTTTTGAATTTTGGGTCATGTAACTATTGGTATTTAAAATTTGATGCTAACTTTTCTTTGACTCAATGTATGGGGTTAAATTTTTTATTAGGTTATTCTGGTAGGTTCTTGCATTTCCATTTATAGTGGGTGTTTAGGGAATCCGTTAGGAGAAAGGAATTTACGGATTCTGAGAAGAATTTACGGATTTCACGATGATTTTTTCATATTTCAAGATGATTTTTACGAGTTTCAAAGTGATTTTGTTTTGACTTGCGTGTACTGTTGGAAGAAGTTTTTTTTAAACATGCACTTTGTTTTTTTTCCGCCTGAGTTTCCTCTTATTGGGAAAATCTTAGGAAAATCTTACAAAAGATGCAAACAATGAAACACAAGCAGCCCAAAGACAAAAGGGCTCACAAGCCTATGTACCTAAGCCCATCAATTCATCCCCCAACCCTACACAACAATATTATTTAAATTATAAGGAGAATTTAGTGAAACAATATTATTTTCTAGGCGAAAATAAAATAAAATTTGTATGGTGAATTTTTTTATTATATTATATTTTTTTATAAATAATTTTTTGGCAGGTTGGTAGGTAGTAGGCTCTCTCATATAGGAGCTGATTTGCATTCCCATTACTAGTGCCCCGTTTGGTATGCGGAATTGGTAATTTTTTTTGGTATGCTGGAAGTAGTGGGGTATTATTTTAACTTAATATTTATATTTATAATGTGAAAAGACTAATATGCCATCCACACCAAAAAAAATTCCCCTCACCCACAACAGCAGCATCCCCGACCACCACAACAGCAGCATCTCTGACACCACCTCGTCGCCATCATGGGGTATGTTCATCGCCGGTCGCCAGGTCGCGTTTGCCAGAGAGAGCCAGGTCGTCACGTCTGTCGTCAGGTCCGTTCGTCGCTTCCATCGCCAACTTCCAAGCCTTCAATTCCGTCGCCAGTCTCGCGTCCATCACTCCCATTCTCTTGAAAAGTTTTGGCCATTGCTCTCTTGAGAATTCATCGTCTCCTTCGAACAGAACATATCGAACAGATCACTCGCCTCCATCGCCGAGAAAGAAGGAGACCACCCACTTTCGTTGCCCACTTCGTCGCCGTCGCCAGCTTGCCGTCACCCACTTCATCATGCCGTCGTCGATCTGAGAGTTAGCGAGCGGAGAGATGCAGGACGGTATAATGGTCATATATTTTCATTTCTATGAAATTCATCTCAGTTCCACAGATATTGCGGGGAACTCAAATGCGTTCCATGGAACCCATTTTCACTTCTATGGAAGTGGGTTCTCACACACCAAACAACATCATTTTTCAGTTCAAACCTCAATTCCAATTTCATGGCTCCATTTCCAGCATACCAAACGCAGCATAGGAGAATTGGGCAAATATTTTTTCTTTCTTTTTTTTTTCATATTGCACATAAATCGAGATAAAACTTCTCTTTCATACTAATCTTAATTTGCGTAAAAGCACTTTTTCAATGGATTCTTAGGAGTTTTTATGGAAAAATCAATTTTTTGCTTGACACTTAGGGCTTGTTTGGAAACTATTCCCAGAACCTAGGTTTGGTTTCAAAACCTAGGTTTTGTTTAAGCACAAAAAATTTCAAAAAAGTTATTTTGGTTACAAACCTTGGTTTGAACCTAGGTTTTGAAACCTAGATTTTCTCTTTCCTACTTGTTCATTTTTCTTCTTTCTTACTTTTTTCCTTCCTTCTCTTTCCTCCTTCCTATTTTTTCTTTCTTTCTCTTTCCTCTTTCTTACTTTTTTCTCTATTCTAATTTTCATTCTTTCTCTTTCCCTTTTCCTACCTACTTTTTATTTCGGGATCCGTAAAATCTAATAACCTCCTAAACATAAGAGTTTGTTTGGAAGCTATTTTGAAACCTAGGTTTCACAGATTCCGAGGTAAAACCTATGTTTTGAAAAGTGATTTATATTTGGGAAGTTATAGCTTTTACGGTTTCCAAGAAAAAAAGGTGGGTAGGAAAGAGGAAAGTAAGAAAGAGAAGAGAAAAAAAATATGAAAAAGAAAGTAGGAAAAAGTATGAAAAAGAAAGTAAGAAAGAGAAAACCTAGGTTTCAAAACCAAAAAGTAGGAAAGAGAAAATCTAGATTTTGTAATTAGGCTGCCAAACGAGTTCTAATTCACTTTTCAAAACCTAAATTTTACCTCGGATAATCACACATTAAAAAACAAAAGTCCATTTGAAGGCCCTTCGAATTCCGCTTTCAAAATTTCTTCCACGCGCACTTCCTTTTCACGAGATCCCTTGTATATATAAGCTCCTCTCTCTTAAACACACACTCTCTCTCCCCTCTTCGTTCACACTCAGTACAATCCGGACGCAAACCCTAGCGAAGAAGGAGCTGAGAAGTCGTGAGATTCCTCTCTCCTTCACATACCGCGATCCATTTTCTTCTTCCCTGGGTAGGTTCTAAAACCCTTTTGTTTCTACATTCGTCAGCTTCTTTATTTGTTTATCCCCTTTTCGGGATATTTCATTTGGAAACGAGGCTCTCTTTGCGTGAAATTTGCGGCTTGGTTTAGTCTGAGGTGGGATTTTGACGGCGTGGCGGAAAGTTCCGCGGAAATTTTTTCACTGTACTCTGGAATTTTATGTTCTCCCGGGGGTGGTGGAGTCCTGTTACTAGCCGAGAATTTGAGTTGAAAATGTATTTTGTTCGCACCTCTCATTAACTATAAATGTCGTGGAAAAATAAAGTTGTTAAACTTAGTTTGTTATGTCTGGGGCACTTATTCTGATCAGGAGTTTGAGCCTTTGAGTCATGATGCGTTCTATCTGAAAGTCATGGCTAATGAAGCGGAACTTGCCACAATTCTCTAGGCTACGTCTGTTTGGTGAATGAACTTTTAGCGGGTGATTTTATGGGAGGTCACATTTTAGTCTAATATCATTTTTCTCTTAGTCGTATCATCCGTACTATATGCTTTCAAGTTCTTTCTGGCAAGTGGCAAAGAGTATACTGATTAATGGAAGCTCAGGAATCAGTTATCCCTTAGATTATTATTTTACTGGGCGTTCATTCTGAATTGATGATTACATTAGTTTTGCGCTATGTTATGTTCGTTCTAGTTTTTTTCCTGCTTTCTTTAGAGTCTTTTGATTGCAAGCATGCATATTGTTTTCATGGTTGCACGTTAATTTTTTGGTTTGTTTTCAGACATATTTGGTGATGGCATCTTCAGAGCAGCCAGCCCCAGCTCAAAACCATCCTGAAGCTCATATTGTATGTGTATCCTGGTGCTGCAGAGTGTGGTATATGTTTATTTTGCTAATTGTCTGACTGGTTTTATCTGAAAATGCAATCTAGGTTGGTAATGCTTTTGTTCAGCAGTACTACCATATGCTGCATGAAAGCCCTGAACTTGTGCATAAGTTTTACCAAGATGTTAGTAAGCTTGGTCGCCCTGAAAAAGATGGTATAATGGGTATTACAACCACAATGCAAGTGAGTTTTTTTTGTTTCTTTCTCTTCTCCATGCCTGTATGTCTGTATTTATATCTAATCTATGATTTCCGTTCAGCTTTACGGTTGAATTTGTTTTTGGGGCAATTATCTATTAGATTTGCCTCTATAGTCACCTGAATTTAATCTTGGCTCACTTGATTACTTAAAAGCGAAGTTAAAATTGGTTATCTTAATAAAAAGCAATTTGAAAGGAAAGGGGAGATGATCATACTGGATGAAAACTTCTGATGACCTGATCTATTAAAATGAT
>JANTPZ010014933.1:0-10008 GCA_025593235.1 Vachellia pachyceras
CCAATCACACCAGATCTGAGAGCTAAACAATTGGCTAAGAAGAACAAAACGCGCATGCGATCCTCAGAACTCAATCATTACTTGCTTGAAGCCCTAAAGGAGGAAGACGAGGAAAAAGTTGAAAAGGAACCGACCTAAATTTGACTGCAGACAAGGAAATAGTTCAACTTGCGCAGCCTTTTCCCTAAGCCGAAGGTGACGATGATAGAGAGATCTCACCACTGCGCGCACACCGATCTTCCTGAATAAGCAATTACGGATAGTACGTACAGCTCAGAGAAGATTCCCAAGTCTGCTTCGGGGAAAGAATCAATGAGAGAAGGCAAGTGAAAGTGGGGGCTTTGGTAATTTATGTTAAGGAGTTATCGGGCAGAAGGCTGCAGTGTCCGTTGAAGGCTGGAGTGCCTATCTTGACGGTGGTGGTCTTGTGGCCGATTTGTTGAATTTGCCAGGACAGTCTACGCTCGGGTCTTACGTGGCGTCTCTACCTCGTGGCTCGTGCTTACCAAAATTACCTTTCAAAAAGAGTATTTCTTAATTTTCACAAAAAAAAATTTTAAAAAAAGGAGTCCGTTTGAGGTCATCCATTCGTTCATGTGTGTATGCGTATATTATACTGTGTGTTTAAATTAACTGTGTAAACTAATTTTTTAATATAATTTATCGTTTACGAAATAAATATTTTAAAAAAATTCTATCTCAATTTACTTAAAAACAATTTTATATCGTCATCCCAAACATATTCATAAATACTTCATTTTTCATAAACAACTATACTTATATTTTAAAAAATACTCAGATCAATTTTCTATTGTCTATTATATGAATTTCTCCACGTATGAATTTATGTTCTATTTTTAAAATATTATTATTTAATTTTAAATTTATATAAAAAATATGAGAGAAGACCATTTATGAATGAAGAACTTAATCAAATATATATGATAAATTACTTGATATAACTATTTCCCTTTATATTTAACCAACTATAGACTGTGCTATACAAAATTGAAATGCTTTTAAATTTTTCAACTAAAATAGTTATAGAGATTAAATTGAAATGAATTTATACAAGTCATGCTAAATAATTTAATTTTTAATATTTATAACACAACAAATATTAATATAGCTTAGGCGATAAAGTAGAATAAGATTTGTTGTTGCAGTGAAATATTGTAAGATTACGGTATATTATACATTTTTATTTGTTATGTTAGCACCAAAGGTTAAATTTTTGAATTATAAATATTATACGCAGTTTAAAAATTAAATGAGAACTAAAATAGTATAATAGTAGTACTAGTAAACGAAATGAAGATATTCAATTTTTTTCCTTGCCTGAAATGGTTGTTTATTAATCTTGATTTGGATGGTTATAACATGACCAGAACAATATGTCTATTTGAATTAAAGGCAAAAGTTACATTTTCAATGTAATTTACGGACTATGAAACAAATATGTAAAGTGAGCTTTTTATCTCGACTTGCGTAATCATATTTTTTAATTGTGATATAAACATATTTATATCCTACTTTCTTTTAACCATTTTTTAAATTTTTCAATCACTGAAATCTTCCTTTTGAAGCTTATGTCTTTTGACTTTAGCCCTATTTATGTTAACATTGGAAAATCACATGCATTCACGTAAATTGAAAAAAAAAATATTTCTCTCATATACTTAACTCATACATTATTTAAAAAGAAATACGAGCTGCTAATCTAAACCGACTTTTTCTATGTGAATGTACCTTGAAAATATTATATTTAGTGATTCAGAGGATATATACTTTTCGTCTGTTTAGCATCTCCTTTTGAGCATGCCTTTGCTGTAGAATGCAATATGTCATGCATATGCAACTAAACTTTCACAATATGCAACTGAACTTTTACATATGTAACTAAATTTCTACATATCCAACTAAACATGTCTGATTCTCTAATTAATTTCTCAATATGGGAGGATTTTCCTTGATTCTCCCTTTTTTTTTACTTTCACATGAATAATCATAGACTAGTAGCATTATGTAAGTATTATTTATAGTAACCTTGTTTAGTTTACTCAATCTATGTAGAAATAAGCAATCTCTCAATCCTCGTAATATCACAATGGCAAACTCTTCAATAATTTTGAAGGTTTCCCTTGTGTTATTATTAAATTTCTCTTCCGTAACAACTTATATTGTCCCTTCCCATTTATTCCATAATCTCATTTATAGCTTTCCATATTGTAAAATATTATCTTGTAGCCTTTTATCTTATTAATACATCATTTGATTTCTTTCAAAAAAAAATGTAAGTATTACTTTTTTAACAACATTTATTATATAAATATTTAGATCAGGGTTAGATAATTTAGATAATATATAACTCTTTTTCTGGGACAATATATAAATCTAACACTCCCATGTCTCGAACGTAGGGATCAATTGGACATTCGATGTTAATTCTAAATAAGGCATCTTTCATTTATTTATCAATTTTTTAAATAAACTTATTGGCATTCACTCAATAATAATCAAATGGGGTGGAGAATCTTTGGGATGCAGTCGGTCGCTGTCCTTCAGGCCGAGGTCTGAGAATAGTCCAATGACCACTTTGGTCAGAAGCTTCCTTTGTGCTGTTCACTGGGCCCACGATGAGACAGTATCACATCACTGCTTTCGGGTTTGATTGGAAGTGATTTTTAGAATAATTTTCACGAATTTTGTGTTAAAATTTAGATTTTAAAGAATAATTTTTACAGATTTTGAAGTAAAATTTATGTTTCAAAAGTTAAGTTTTAAAAGATTGTGTTTGTGAAGTGATGAGCATTTACGGAGTTCAAGATAAAAAGTAGGTAAGAAAGAGGAAAGGGAAAGAAATAAAAAGCCGAAAAGAAAATTTATAAGGAGAAAAGATGTGATTTGACAAGAAAATAACATTTTCAAAACTTAGGTTTCAAACCGAGGTTTTGTATCTAAAATAGCTTTTCTGAAAAATGTGAGTACTTGAACAAAATTTAATTTTTGGGGTAAAAACTAGGTTTTGAAACTAAACATAGATTTTTGAACGGCTTTTTTAGTTCACTCTCCACGTGAGAGCTCTCCCTCTCCTCTGTGAGATTTTGTTACGACGGTTATCGTCGAGTTGTAACAAACTGAGCTAGCATTCTGGTACGGTGGAGAGAACGAAACGAGTGAACTCCGGCGCCCACTGCGATGGAGAAAATGAGTGAGCTACACATCTGCGCATTGCAATAGTGAAGCTGTGAGAGATGAAAAAAGGAAGCAAGGAGGAACGAGAAGTATGGATAACAAAGGAGGTACAAGCAAAGAGAAAGGGAGCAGTAATCAGAGACTGAAGGAGGAACTAACGATGAACCTCACGTGGAGGAAAAATGCTCAACGGGAGAGCACTGGCGGAGTACTGATAGGCAAACTGATCACGAAGCGAAATCTAAACAGATCAGTGACTTGGCAAATGATAAGGAAGGGATGGAATATAGAAAAGAACGCAAAACTGGAGATAACGGAGGTTGAGAGGAATGCGTTCATATTTGAATTCCGCAAGAAAGAAGACTATCGAAGAATTCTCAGAGGTCGCCCTTGGTCAATACAAGGAGTCCTGCTGAGCATACAACAATGGCATGAACTTGCTACATACAAAGAGGTAGAGTTCCATTTATGTCCATTTTGGATCCAGTTTCATGATTTACCGAGGGGCAAAATGTATGAGGAAAATGTTGTAGCGTTGGGATCGATGATTGGTGATGTAGTAAAGGTTGAAAATCCAAGAAGGAATGGCATGTTAGTACGAAGCCACTTGAGAGCCAGAGTAGTTGTAGACATCAGGAAACCACTGATAACAGGCATGTGGAGCCTGAGGCCAGGGAGAGAACCGATATGGATCAAGGCAAGGTATGAACGTCTTCAAAATTACTGTTATGAGTGTGGAAGGATAGGACATGATCAGAAAAGTTATCCATATGATAAGCAAAAGGAGACTGATGAAGAAAAAAGATACGGAGGCTGGCTGTGTGTACAAGCATCCCGTCCTATTAAAGACATAGTGAGACTATGTAGAGAAGAATGGGAGGAGGAGATTGAATGGTCTCAATCCAGTGGAGATGCAGGAAGGGGAAGGAAGAGCCAGCAGGAAAGGGCAGAAGAATCACAAAGTAGGAGGGGAACAGAGAAGCACATAAATGATGATAGAAACAAAAAAGGGGGGAATGAAGGGAGGAAAGTGCAAGAAATCTGCATAGGTGAAGTAAAGACTTATGTGAGCAGGAAAGGTAAGGAAGAGGATAGGAGGATGGAGAATAGGAGTGAAGATGACCAGAGTGGCAAGGTGGGAGAAAAGAAGAAGGCAGAATCTCCTGATCCCCAAGAGGACCTATCTAGAGCCATTGTGGTGTATGGGACCCAATCCCCAATGACTGAGGTACTCAGGGGCATAAGGAGCATTCAACTGAAAAGGCGAAGGGAAGAAGAGGAGCAAAAAGAGACGGGAAAAAGGAGAAAGATTGACTTTAGTAGGGTAGAAGAAGAAAAGGAGACTCAGGAAATGATCCCACAAACAATGACCCGAAGAAAATATGTGAAAACAAAGGGCCCCAAGGGAAGAATAGTAGCCAAGCAAAAAAGAGCGAAGGGGAAGGGTAATGGGGCAAGCACAGTGAGGGATGAAACAGAAGCTGAAAAAAGGAAATGAGAGTGGGAAAATCAGACAATGAAGGAGACAGAAGCAAGTGAGCAAAGGGGAGAGGAAGCTGAAGGTAATGGTGGCTGGCCTATTACAGCCACCCAGCAGAGATGATGATGATTAGCTGGAACTGTCAAGGTATAGGAAGAGCCCTGACAGTTAAAAAATTGAGGGAAGAATGTAACAAAAATAAGCCCTTAATAGTCTTCCTAATGGAAACAAGAATGGTAACAGGGAAGCTGGAAAAGATAAGAGCAACAATGCAGTTTGAGGAGGAGTTTTATGTGGCTCCAAGAGGAACTGGTGGAGGGTTAGCACTATGGTGGAGGAAGGAGGTGGAAGTCAATATGTGGTTCAGTTCAGAAAATATAATACACGCTAGTGTCTGTTCCCAAATAGAAAAAGTCCCTAATTCCTAACATGTGTATATGGAGCACCTGAAGAGAAAAGGAAAATGGAAGTTTGGAACAAAATGAGGAACATAGCAGCAAGAGTTAAGGGGTCCTGATTATGCATTGGTGATTTTAATGATATGATAGCAAGGGATGAGAAGCTAGGAAGGATACTAGCTGATATAGGAAGAATTATGAACTTCCAAAACATGCTCTCTGACTGTCAGCTGCTAGACCTGGGATTCAAAGGGGCAAAATTCACATGGAACAACAGAAGAATGGGAGATGATCATGTAAAAGAGAGGTTAGACAGGGCAGTGGTGAATTGCGAATTTTTAGAGGTATTCCAACAAGCATTACTGACACACATAGAACTTGTGGGTTCTGACCACCACATGTTGCTGTTAGAATGTGAGCACATGCATGTTAAAATCCTTAGAGCTTTTTGATTTGAAGCAGCTTGGGCTGAGCATGAAGAGTTCCAAGAGGTGGTAAGGGGAGACTGGGAAGGAGGGAAAGGAAGTGGGGAAAATGTTGTGCTGGAAGTGAAGGGGAGGTTGAATAATTGTAGGCAAATCCTCATCAAGTGGGGAAGAGAGAAGCAGCCAAATGCTAGGTTAACAATAAGCAGACTGACTAAAAAGCTAGAAGAGTGCAATAGAGGAATAATGGATGAAGGAAAGCGAAGGGAGGCTGATGAGCTAATCCAGCAAATAGAGGAAGCATGGGACAGAGAGGAAAAGTATTGGTGGCAGAGATCAAGGGTGAAATGGCTTACAAATGGAGACAGAAACACGAAATTTTTTCATTTAAGCACTATTTAGAGAAGGGCAAAGAATAAAGTGACCAAACTAAAAAGTGAGCAAGGCATTTGGTTGGAGAAGGAGGAAGACATAAATGCACAATTTGTTGACTTTTATAATCAAATTTTTGCAGCAGAAGAGGTGAAGGGAATGGGAGAAGCCTTGTAGTACATAGGAAACTGTGTAACAAAAACAGATGCAACAATGCTGGAAAAAGAGGTCGCAGAGAAGGAAATTAAAACGGCAGCTTTTCAACTAAATGGAGATAAGGCGCCAGGTCCTGATGGATTCTCTGGAATGTTCTATCATGCTGCTTGGACTGAAGTAAAGAAGGAAGTGATTGGAATGGTGATTGATTTCTTCATGAATAAGGTCAGTTTGAAGGCAATTAACAAGACAAATGTAGTACTTGTCCCAAAAGTAGATCAAGCAGAGAGTGTGGGACAATACAGACCTATAGGACTATGTAATTTTGTCTATAAAATTGTCTTCAAAGTGCCAGCAAACCGATTGAGACCAATAATGATGAAAGTAATAACTGAGAACCAAAGAGCCTTTATAGCAGGAAGGCTAATTCAAGACAACATATTGGTGGCACATGAAGCTTTCCATTAATTGAAAAATAAGAAGAAAGGAAATAGGGTGGAATTGGCAGCAAAAATTGATATGAACAAAGCATATGACAGGCTTGAATGGAGGTTCATAGAAGAAGTGATGAAGAAGATGGGCTTTGGTAGAAATTTTGTTGCATGGATTATGGACTGCGTGACAACAGCAAAACTAGACCTGATGGTGCAGGGAAAAGAGTGGCAAGCATAGAGATGGAAAGAGGAATAAGGCAAGGGGACCCTTTATCCCCTTACCTGTTCATAATTGCTGCAGATGTGCTGTCAAAAATGATCTAAAGTCAGGTGGAACAAAAGAAGTTGCGAGGTATAAAGCTGGCCAGAAAATGCCCCATGCTTTCTCATAGCTTTTTTGCAGATGATGCCTTGTTCTTTATCAGGGCTGGAAAGAGGAACTGCAAAGTTTTGAAGGAGACCATTGATAGCTACTGTAGGTCCTCGGGTCAGCGGGTGAATTTTGAGAAATCTTTCATTTTCTTCTCAAAGAATGCAAGGGCAGAGGATAAAGCTGAGGTATATGAAGTATTGGGAATCAAAGACAATGATAATCCTGGGAGGTATCTGGGAATACCAATGGTGTGGGGAAGAGCAAAAACCGAAGCACTTTCCTATGTGAAAAATAAAATGGGAATGAAGCTGTAAGGTTGGAAGAGAAAGCTGTTAAATTTTGCAGGAAGAGAAGTCTTTATCAAGGCAGTGGCAAATGCTATCCCGGTATTCCCCATGACATGTTTTATATTCCCAAAGAAGTTTTGTGCTGAGTTGGATAGCATGGCCTCAAGGTTTTGGTGGGGACAGAAGAATGAGGAGAGAGGTATCCACTGGAAGGCATGGAGCAAGTTGAGCAACTCAAAGGGAGAAGGAGGTATGGGGTTTAGGGACCTTGAGGTTTTTAATTCAGCTCTTCTAGCAAAGACAGCATGGAGGATAATGCAGCAACCCAATGACATGTGGTGTAGAATTTTAAAAGGGATTTACTTCCCGAATGAGAGCTTTTTGGCAGCAAGGAAAGGAAACAAACCTTCTCGGGGCTGGACAAGCATTTTAGAAGGGAGGAAACTCTTAACAAAAGAGCTGCATTGGAAAATAGGGAATGGAGAAAGCACCAGAATTTTCATGGATTGCTGGGTGACTGCAAATGAAGGCTTCAAGCTGAAAGAGAGAATCTTGACAGAGGAGATGAAGAGGATGATGGTCAGCGAGCTGATCAAGGAGGGGGCGTGGTACTTTGAAGGTGTGGGAGAGATACTAGATAAGGAAAAAAATGAACAGATTTTGAAGATCAAACTGCCAGAAGCACAAATGGAGGATAAGCCAATATGGAGAGGTAGTAGAGATGGGGTATATACAGTGAAGATGGGGTGCAAAATGGCATGGGGAAAGGAGAGGCAAAAAGCGCAGAGTGCAGCAAGCAGCTCTTATACTCCCTCAAGCACGCTGTGGAAAGGATTATGGAGCATTAAGATTTGCCCAAAGGTCAATAATTTCCTATGGAGAGCAGTAAGTGGGGCACTAGCAACAAAGGAGGCGCTATACAAGAGGAAAAGTGCTCTAAGTCTAGCTTGCATTATATGTAAAACTAAGGTGGAAACGGTTGAGCATGTGTTATTCTTGTGCCCTTGGGCTACACAGTGTTGGTACGCCTCTCCCCTAGCACTAAGATTCAATGAATTTAATATCTCAAGACTGGATAAATGGCTTGAAGAATGGATGAGTATGGAGGAGGGGCCAGATGTTTATCTTTTGGCTTTGTTTGCTGCTATATGTTGGGGGATTTGGAAAGCAAGATGTCAATTTATTTTTGAGCAAAGAGAGGTTGATGCCATATGGTGTGTAAGTAATGCAATTAAATTGGTAAGGGAGGTATGGGCAGCAAAAGAGAAAAAGCTTAAGAGGGATGGGGAAAATGGAAAGAAGGAGAGGAGGTTGATATGGGAAAAACCAGAGTGGGGGAGGTATAAAATTAATGTGGATGGTGCCTATAATAAGGAGACAAAAAGGGCAACAATTGGGGTGATTGGAAAGGATTGGGAGGGGAGGTTCATAGGGGGCATTAGCAAGATGATTGCAGCAGGTTCAGCTTTCCAAGCTGAGTGCTATGCACTAAGGGAAGCAATGGAGAGTGTGGAATTATGGGGAGGTGATGAAGTGGTGGTAGAGACTGATTGTTGGGAACTCTATGATAGAGTAAGGCAGGGGAAAGTGGAGGGGTGTGAATGGAATAGTGCAGAGATATTACAAGAATGTATTCAGCAGATTGCAACTAGGAAATGCTGTAGGTGGGAGATCTCGTGGGTGGCGCGTACAGGAAATAGAGCTGCAAATCATCTAGCAGCTGGAGCACTGTGGGAATGGTATCGGAAGGATGGCTTGGTAAGCCACCACCCTCACTAGCTTCGATCATGGAGGAAGATATTAGGCAAGCGCAACAGACAATGGCCAACAGAGAAGGTATTGGCTAAGAAATATAAATAGTATGTCAGTTAAGAGTCATTTGTTGTTAGGAAGTTTAGCAATAGATAGTCAATAGGAAAGTGTTTGTAGCAATAGGATGTTTAGCTTTTATGTTTCAGAGAGTGATAGGTTGTAACAGTAGGTGTTTCTAAGTGTTTTTTCTTTTTGGCTGCGAGCTATTAGTGGTTGTATTAATGATTTGTTTGTGATTAATAAAAAGTACTATGTTTTTGCTCAAAAAAAAACTAAATCTAGATTTCAGAATGGGAAGTCAAACAAGCTCTTAGTTTAGAATAAGGATGGGGAACGCCAAAATAACTGCTCATATATTTTTGTATATAATCAAAATATTGCATTATAACAAGACATAGGTTTTATATTATACTACTATTATATTTTAAAAATCTCTGCATGTAATTCTATATATAATTTAAAAATTCTAATAAAACAAAATTGATCATTTTAGACTTATGGTCACTTATAATTAACTAACATATGTACATAGTTACTATTTCCACAAAATACTTTTCAAGAAACGTGGTGATATTCTCAAGAGGCCGAGCTCCTTGAGTTACGTGGAGTGCATCAATGGCCTCTAGAACTTCAAGCATTAGCGTAGATTGCAGCAGAGGATTTACAAAAATGTAACTGATCATGTTTTTATTTTAAAATATGAGAATTTAAGAAGCATTTTTTTTCTACTGGTACATGTTAATTAATTATTATTATTACTGTCATTATTTTAAATTTCGATCCCACTTCTCTCACAAAATAAATATTTTTCATTTGGTTTCAAAGAAACATTTCTCCTTACTATTATATCCAACCAGCAGTTATACAAAAGTGGCTTAACCAATTTTTCCTGCCTGCAAAACCTTGAAAAATATCTTACAAAGAATCAATAATAGAAAATAAATTAAGGAAATAATTTAACTAAAAGGTAACTTAAGAAATTCCCCATTACAAGATCCATAACTCAAAGGTATATGAAATTTGTTTAAAATTTATCCTTAACATATTTGTTAGACGCTTTGTTTAGAGTTGCATTA
>JANTPZ010014937.1:0-10877 GCA_025593235.1 Vachellia pachyceras
CCAGTCCGTTGATTCCACCCAACAGTGTGTGTCTGAGAATCTGATGGAAGAAATGAGTTTACGGATTTCAAGATAATTTTATGTATTTCAATATACTTTTTATGGATTACGAAATTTTTTTGTTTTAGCTTACGTACATCATTGACAAAAATTTTCCTCTTGGCTAAAAAAAAAATAGTATGCTTTGGACAAACTTAACATGTTGGGAAGATTATGGTAAATCGTTTATAGCATGCTATTTTTTATTATGGTATTTTCTTTTATAGTATGTTATTGTGTTTAGAAAATGTAAAGAGTTGGTTGTTCATTATTAAAACAAACAATTTGTGCTTGGAAAGTGTAAGTGTTATATTTTGTGTTTGCAAAGTATATTATATTAGCATTGATCCTAAAGTAAAATCTAGTTTGTAGCGCAATTTATATTATAAATTAAGCCTTATATAAAGTATTAGAGGAGCCCTATATTAAGGATTAGTGAAGTACTTAACAATGTGTGCGCAAATTGGAAAACTATATTTACCTAGCAAAGTATATTGTTTAAAGAAGCAGTACAAATAATTATTGAGAAATTTTATTATTTGAAAATTATGTGGTGACTAGAAACTTTTTACATTATTTTTGTTACATATTTGTATTTGTTGAAATGATATAATACTTTCTGTCTTTAATATAAGAATTAATTGACCATTTTTTAGAAATTAAAGAAACCAATACATTATTTTAAAAGTAATTATTTATCTATATTTAGATTATAATTTAATTTATAAGTTATACTATTTAAGTTTTATAAAATGATAGATAAATACTGTAAACTAATGTATTTAGCTTCCTTGATCTCCTCTAAAAAAAATTCAAGTAACTTTTATATTAAGGACCTTGGTAGGGTTTGGAATGCGGGCTAGCTTGCACAAGTTGACGGGTTGAAAAACCCAACCTACAGCCCGCCAACTTTTTTTTCTTTTTATAAAATAAATTTCTTTTTCCTTTTTTACCCAATTTTTCCTATAAGATCACATATTTTTTAAAAAATAAAAAGCGAGTTATGTGGACTGGCCAGTCAATCTGCGGGTTAGGGGGTGGGATGGCTTTTGCCAGCTCGAGTCCACCAATTTTGGCGGGCTGGCCGCAATTCCCAACTCTAGACCAAGGGTAGTAACATTTAGAAAAGTATTTTTAGGGCAAATGTGTAGATTTAGTAGTTAAGGTATTGATCTGGAACATTAAGCACAATTAATTTTTTAATGGTGTAAATTTATTAATAATTTCTTAATAAATGTGCAAATTTAGCAACGTCATTAACATTCCCTAACTGGCTTATATCCTTAATTAGCTGGCATGTTTCACTATTTTTAAAGTGTAGGGTTTTGTTTTAGGATCATTTAGATAATCAAAATTACTCATTTTTTTCTTAATTTTCTTCACAAAAGTTTCTCTAAATAATTTTATAATTTAATGGTAATCAAAACTATTTCTTTTTGCTTAAATTTTTTTGGTAGTTCATTTTGCATAACTTTTTTTCCTTTATTATGAAACAATTTAAACAAAAAGGATTAGTTTTGATTACCATGAGAAAGAAAGAATCATTTAGACTAACTTTCATAAAGGAAGTTAAGTAAAAAGTAGTAGTTTTAATTACTCAAATGATCTTAAATCAAAGCCCTTGACTATAAAATATACAAGCCGGTTAACCATGTTACGGGAAGGTTAACCACATTGCTGAATTTACACTTTTATTAATTGATTATTACTGAATTTGCACATTACTTTTCAAAAATCTAAATAAGGTAACCTTATACCCTTTCATTTTTTGCACTTCCCTCCTATATATCCCCTCCCTTTCCCCGCCGTCAAACCAAACGTAGCCTTATTAATGGTGGGCTTTTTTTTTTGGTGAACCGGGCTTTCTTTTTATGGCAACGCTGGGCTCCAAACCTCCTCTTGAATTGTGAAATACTTAGAGGGCCTAATGTTCTTTAAGATAGGCCCGTTGGCTTCACACATTCAAGGGCCAGAGAACTGACTATTTTCAACTGTCGCCCTTAACTACATAACATTCTCCTTAAACCCACCAGTATTTTTTTTTTTCAGTATCATTTTTGAAAATGTCACTTTCTTTCCCTGCAACAAGTTTCATTTTCTTCTTTCGTTAATACAAATAAAACTTTTAACTTAATTATCTCTTATCCTAAATGTAGAAGTGGGTTGAAGAGTTTGTCTAGTTTTGCATATCAGGCCTTAACCAGTTTTATCTTTTTCATTCGTTATTTCTTTTCTAAATTATCCCTGCCATTATGTTTATTAAAAGTAGTCTTGTTAATTTAAATAGTTTCCCATGCACTTGATTATAAATGATATTTTAAAAAAACAAATATGATTTTTTATAAATAATCAACTTCACTAATTTTTCAATCTTTGTACATTGATTTTCTTAATCTTACATTTAGCTCGTAGAAAAAAAACTGTTGGGATGTTGAATCTTAGACTGGAATAGGGGTAGGTGTCAACTCTGATCTATGTCTGACGCTCCTCCTCACTTCTATTTCATTTCCATAACAACAGCTCAGTAGCATTATATTAAGAAAGTCGAATAAGGGATTTTAATAAAAGGGCAAATATACGCAAGAAAATACTAAGCTATTTGACAAAGTGCTTATTTGGGAATACGTTTCAACCATGTTCACACAACGCTACACAACAAAACTCAATTTGCCTAAATTACTTTTCCAACTGTTGTCAAACGCGCCCAAACAATTTTCTCGTAGAGCAGGTAATGGAGTCCATCATAAGTCGTACGTGGAACATCTGACAAGTTTTCTTAATATGTGTGAAAAGTACGGAAAGGAAGGTCCACTTGTGAGGAACAGTATTTCAGTTTTACGCTTAGAAAGAAAAGAGAGATTGAAGGAGTAGGAGGAGGAGATGGGACACTCATACGCTGGTATTATGACGTTCACTCTTGATGGCTGCGAGGTACTTGAAACGGAAGAATAAAGGCAATGAATAGCTGCGTAATGGTTTTAATTGTCCATCAATTTCATTTTTCCGTCAATGAGATTTGGTACAGTTGATTAAGGTCTTTCCACCTCGATCACAAGGGTGTGTGTTCGAACCCTCTGACCGACGGGGAGACCTCATTGGTAGGCTATCTCGTAAGTCCCTTGTAAGCGCTCAAAGAGCCCTGGGGCCGTGCCCTAGCCCTGGTGGGGAACTGGTGTCAAACCTACCTAAACCTTTGTGTAACAAAAAAAAATTTCATTTTTCCATCATAATATTTTTGTAACATATGTAACCTCTCATTAAGAGGCTTAATGTTCTTTGTCTAGCCTCAACCTAGTATAAATAGTGTTGGAAAAATTTGGTGCAATAGATTTCAGCTGAAAATCAAGAACTAGTAAAGTGGTTAGCAAAAAATTAGGAGCTGTTATGTTTGTTCAGTTATTTCCAGAATTTTAGCAAATAAATTAGTCATTTATTTCCATTAATTTCTGATTCAGTTACAACTCTTAGGAGTCTATATATTCAGTGGTTATTTACATTGTATTAACTCATCGGATCAATAAAAACCATAGTAGAACATTACCTCTGCACTCTAGAGTCTCATTCTATTTTTTCCTTTACTTCCTCTGCTGCATAGTACGTACTCTATCTTAAAACTAGCAAATTGGTATCAGAGCCTTGTTGATCAAATATGGGCGATATGGCAGTCAACAGCAACAGTACAGTGAGCATCTCCCAACCCTCCATACCCATTTTCAAAGGTGAAAATTATGAGTTTTGGAGCATTAAAATGAAAACTCTGTTCAAGTCTGAAGAGCTATGGGATTTGGTAGAAAATGGGTACAATGAGAATGATGAGGAGGCCATACTCAGAGAAAACAAGAAGAGAGACTCAAAGGCATTATTCTTCATCCAACAGGCAGTGGATGATTCAATCTGTTCCAAAGTTGCGGCTGCTTCAACAGCAAAGGAAGCATGGACAATTCTGAGAACAGCATTCCATGGTTCATCAACAGTGGTCAGAGTTAGGTTGCAGACTCTCCACCGAGAATTTTAGAACCTATGCATGAAAAATGAAGATGCTGTGCAGGAATTTATGATAAAGGTAGCAGCAATTGTCAATCAAATGAGGTCATTTGGAGAAGATATAACAGAAAAGATAGTGGTAACACATATTTTAAGAAGTCTTCCTTCTGAATTCGATCATGTAGTGGCTGCCATTGAAGAATCTAAGGACCTAAAAGCTTATACCTTTAATGAGTTGATGGGCTCGTACAAACACATGAAGCAAGAATTAAGAGAAAAGAGGAGAAGACAGAAGAGAAAGCCTTTCATGCAAAGGCAGACACTGAACAACAAGGTGGTAGAGGAAGTGGTAGAGGAGGATTTAGAGGCAAGAACTCCAACCGTGGTAGAGGAGGAGGCAAATCTGGTTACAGAGATAAGAGAAATATTCAGTGCCATCATTGCAAGAAACAAGGCACATGAAAGCTAATTGTTGGTTCAAAGACAAGCAAGTGAATTTTGTAAAATCTGCTGATGAAAAGCAAGTTGTTCATGGTGTATGCTGATCAACCAACTGTAGAAAGTGAAGTTTGGTTCGTGGATACTGGCTGCTCAAATCACATGATAGAGAAGAGGTCATTTTTTATGCAATTAGATGAAACTCAAAAGAAGACAATCAGACTTGGTGATGACAAAGGAGATGAGAGTTGAAGGCAAAGGAACAATATCAACGAACATTGCTCGAGGTAAAACTAAACATCTGGAAAACGTTTAGCTTGTTAGCAATCTAGCACATAATTTGTTGAGCGTAGGGCAAATAATGGAGAGAGGATATTTTGTTTTTTTTGATAATAGATAATGTGTCATAAAAAATAAGGCATCTAATCAAGTGGTTATGAGAATGTTCCCATTTGATCTTAAAGTATACAAGAATATGCTCTAGCGGCTGGTGAAAATGACATCGCTGACGTATGGCATTTACGATATGGTCATTTAAGTATTAATGGGCTTCAACTATAGGAGAAAAAAGGTATGGTTTTTGGCTTACCAAAAGTGTCTACACTTGATATATGTGAAGGATGTATTTATGGTAAGCAAACTAAGAAGTCATTTCCTGTTGGAATGGCATGGAGAGCAAAACAATGTCTAGAACTTGTTCATTCAGATTTGTGTGGCCCTATGAGTACAAAATCATTAGGTGGAAGTTGTTATTTTCTTCTCTTTACTGACGATTTTAGCAGGATGAGTTGAGTATATTTTCTAAAATCCAAATCAGAAACGTTTGAGAATTTTAGGGAATTCAAAGCCATGGTGGAGAAGCAAAGTGATGCCAACATCAAAGACACAGATAGAGGTGGTGAATTTACCTCATCTGAATTCAACCACTTTTGTCAAGAGAATGGCATAAAGCATGAGTTGACAACACCATACACTCTGAAACAGAATGGCATAGGAGAACGTAAAAGTAGAACAGTGGTGGAAATGTCGAGAAGCTTGCTGAAAGGGAAAGGACTACCTAATTCCTATTGGGCAGAAGCTGTAGCACCTGCAGTGTACCTGCTGTATCTCTCTCCAACATAAGTAGCACAGAATTGCACTCCATATGAATAAGCATGGACAGGGAGGAAACCTATAGTAAGCCATTTAAGAGTGTTTGGTTGTATTGCCTATGTTTTAGTAAATTCACAAAATCATCAAAAGCTTGATGAGAAGTCAAACAAATGTATTTTTATTGGCTATTGTACCAAGTAAAAGGCATATAAAATACATGATCCTATTAAAGGAAAGATAATTGTTAGCAGAAATGTAATTTTTAATGAAGATGCAGCTTGGAACTGGAGTGACAGCAACATAGACAGCAACAAAACCCACTTCTGGTGCCATTAATTGAGGAACCAAACTCAACTTTAATTAATCCACCGACTCCAGTCACTTCAACTCAAAATAGTCCAGCAACTACTCCATCAAGAAGCAGCTCAAGATCAGCAAGTGAGTTATCAGATGAGACATCACCTAGAAAATTCAAATCATTGAGGGAGATCTATGAAAATGATTATTCGCCTTAATAGCTCCGGATCCTACAACTTATGATGAGGCAGCAGGAAAAGAAATGTGGAGGAAAGCAATGAAAGAAGAGCTCACAGCCATAGAAAAGAATGCAACATGGGAGCTAATAGATTTACCAAGAGGAAAGAATGTCATAAGCTTGAAGTGGATTTTCAAAACAAAATTGCATGTAGATGTCAGTGTTCAAAAGCATAAAGCGCGTTTGGTGGCAAAAGGATATTTTTAACAGCAAGGAGTAAACTATAAAAAGACATTCTCTCCAGTAGCTCGGTTTGAAACAGTGAGATTATTGCTAGCAGTGGCAACTCAACTCAAGTGGAAAGTGTACCAGTTTGATGTCAAGTCAGCATTTCTCAATGGAGAACTTGAAGAAGATGTCGGTTTACTGTAGCTTTGTCAAGTGCAGAAGCTGAATATATTGCAGCTACTACAGCAGCTTGTCAATGTATTTGGTTTAGAAGAATGTTAGAAGAAGCACAACAGAAGCAACAGCAGGGAACTAAGTTGTATTGTGACAATAAATCAACCATACTCATGACAAAAAACCCAGTACTACATGGAAGAACAAAGCACATAGAATTGATGCATCATTTCATTCGAGAGTTAGTTGCTAAAGGTGAAATCATCTTAAAGTTTTGCAACACTGAAAGTCAAGTTTCAGACATCTTCACCAAAGCACTATCAGGCAAAAGACATGCATATCTGAGAGCCTTACTCAGAGTGTGTGATTTTGAATCAAGGGGGAGTGTTGGAAGACTGATTCAAAATCTAATGCAACAGATTTCAGTTGAAAATTGGGAACCAGTAAAGTGGTTGGCAAAAAATTAGGAGTTGTTATGCTTGCTCAATTATTTCCAAAACTTTAACAAATAAATCAGGCATTTATTTCTACTAATTTCTGATTCAGTTACAGCCTTAGGAGTTTATATATTCAATGGTTATTTACATTGTATTAATGCATCATATCAATAAAAACCATAGCAGAACATTACCTCTGCACTCTAGTGTCTCATTTTATTTTTTCCTTTACTTCCTCTTCTGCACAGTGCGTACTCTGTCTTAAAACCAGCAAATAGGAGGTTTACGGCGGTGCGAAAATCAGATTTTAAGAATAAGAATATGAGTGTTTTCAAAAGTTTCAAAATGAGCTCAGTGGTTCCTATACCAGTAGTACTGCTCCATCAGGCGATTGGAGGCCTCCAGCCTATCGAAGCGCTCGGCCATCTCGACGCGGGTGTGGTGGGCATCGGCCAGGATATGAGCCTGCATGGGACCGTTAAGGAACCTGGAGACGTCCTTCTCCAGCTTTTCCATCTTCTTGGCGAGCCGTAAGTTATTGAAGACGTTCCAGCAGCTGGAGGAAAGAACCTTGTGGGAAAGCTCGACGCCAGAACGGAGCATCTCGGAGATACGATCGAGTTGGAGCTGGCGGACGCAGAGAGCTCAACGCTGGAGTATTTGATTTCTTTGAAGATGGGGAGGAGTTGTTTGATGTAGGAGAGGAGCTGGTTCGCACTCCATTTGCAGAGCAGCGACTTGCGCGTTATGTTGATGAGCAGTTTCACAAGTTCCGACGCAATTTCTTCCGCGAAGAAGTCCGTCACAGCCATTCTCTTCCGACGTCCGCGAAGACTGCCTCATGCTGTTTAGTCAGAACTTATTATATAGATCGCATATTAACAAACGAACCTTGTTGTGCCGGGAAGTTTGAAAGAAAAGAAAATATTTATTTATTCTCGGGTGCTGTCAAAAACCTAGCAGCTCAGAGAGATAGATCGGTGAATGAGAATTGGTTAAATGAATTGATTAAATGCTTAACATAAAAACCTAAGCAATTGATTGTTCCCAACATGGAACTTGAAAATGGGAACTTCAAAAAGGGAACTTAGAAATGGGCAGGTGATGGTTAATTATGGGATCAGGTGATCCTAGTAAATGGGAACTTAAAAATTGCCATCTTTTATAATTTTATTTCTCAAAAAAACTCTTAACTGTTAATCTCCACCCTTATATATATATATATATATATATCATCCAGTGAACCCCTTCTTGTCGGAAATTAAATTAAGTGAAGTTATTTACATGTGTTTTCTTAATTAATCAACGGCTGTTCAACATCTTTTATGAATCTCTTATTACCATATATGTAAACAATTGATGAACTTGATTAATGGGAATATTATAGCTCACAATGGAAGGCATCTCGCTATCTATGAGTAATAATACATGTTTGAGAAATGAGCTTACGCAAAAATAATGTTATTTTTAAAAATAATTTTATATAAAAACACGTAATATCTCGTATAGCATGCAAAATATTACAAATATATGATAAAACTTTCTTTTTATTTTATTAGGTACTTTTCAATCATAAATATTTGAACTTTATCATTTGTAAAATGATTATATTTGATCCCCAATGTCACATTCAAATCACTTCCAACTTGTATCTTATTAAAATTGCATTGCATATATTTCATCTTATTCATACTCAGAAGAAAAAAAAAACTGCCTTACTCATACTCAGGTGGAAAACAAAAAATTAGCCTCAGTCTTTAGGAAATGAACTTAACTACTCAAGAATAATAAAAACTAATGATCATATAATGGTATATTTTAGTATAAGAAGTAACAAGTTTATGCTTTTTAGTCATGGTTAAAACTAGTTGGTCATTAAATTTTTTTTATTGAGGCCTCATGGTAATTTCCTAGAAAAATGTCAATCTCAAGTCTCAAACGTCAATTCTGAAGGGTTTAACTTAATTCTCTCTTATAGTAAACGTAGAAGTGGGTTGAAGAATTTGCCAGTTCTATAAATAACCTAAGGTCCCTATGCTAGCCGGAAGATATTGGGTGTTTGGCAACGCTTCTGAACACACCAAAAGCACGTTCAATAGTGTTTTTCCGCAAAACGAGATAATCTCCTTCACACATTTACCTCTTAAATGGTAAAAATACTTCTCCACCACTTTCTCAAACGGACTCATAGGTGTGTTTGGGAAACCGTTGGAAGAAATGAGTTTACAGATTCCTAGGTATTTTACGGATTTCAAGATGGTTTTACCGATTTTAAGACGGTTTTTATAGATTTTAAGATGGTTTTTACATATTTCAAGATTGTTTTGTCTCGGTTTACATGTATCTTTTGGGAAACGGTGTTCCCAGAATGAGTTCTGAGAAGCGCTTCTGACAAGCTTAATTGTTCCAACATAAATCATGTACATGCTCATACACAAGGAATATGATATGATATCTATAGCTATCTGAAATCCCGTGGTGCGCCAGAAGTAGGCTACAACTAGGCAGTGGCGCATCTCCCTTCCAAAGCAATTCAATACTTGGCAACAATCTGGAATCCCTGCCGAGAAGTTCTTACTGAGATGTACTTCTCGACTTTTCTATTTTATGCTATAGGGGTCGTTCTTTTGGGGCTAGCATGGAAATGAGGTGCAGCTTTCCATGCGCAAACCGGCAAGAGGTTTGGAGTTAGTAAAGCTTTTGTGATTACATTTTTTATATAGATGATGTATTGTAATGATTTACCATTTCTTGGATTGGGGTCATAGCCAATGGAGAGTTTCGAAGAATCGTTTTTGTTTTTTGCCAATATGTATGTGCTGAGAATTTTGAGCTTTGTGGGGTAGCAAATAACATCGCCTTTATCACTTCTTTAATAATGTATCCGTTTGACAACGCGGTAGAGAAGTACTTTTACGTAAGTCGAGGCAAATATATGAATGATGAGATTATTTCGTTTTACGAAAAATCACTATTAAACGTGCTTTTGGCTATAAGTTAAGCGTTGCCAAACAAACACAATATCTTTTTCATTCCTAACTTCTTTTCTAAATTATCCATGCCCATTATGTTTATTAAAAATAGTATTGTTAATTTAAATAGCTTCCAATACACATGATTATAAATGATATTTAAAAAATAAATATAATTTTTTATAAATAATTAACTTCACTAATTTTTTCAATCTTTTTACATTAATTATCTTAACCTTACATTTAGGATGAGAGGGAGTAAAACTGTTTTAATTTTTCAAACACATTCATTTTCCTCCATCAACGTGTTAGGAACTTAGAATGAGTTTTGTATATTTCCAATCAATAAAGAATGCAATTGTTTTAATAGACAATGATTTTCGGTGAAATAAATTAATGTTAGTTTTTTATTCAAGAGACAATCTCACATCTTTTCAATCAACAACGACGCCATCTGGGATGTCATTCAGTAAATTCAAAGGTTCCTGCACTGATACGTTAACGGGGCACACCAGTCACCCACCTGATAGAGGGATGCATGAGGAGGGTTGAGCGCACAAGTATTATTAAGAGTTTGATTAAGCATTAATTGATTCAAAGTGTTTATAGAGAGGCACCAAGACCTACATCAAACAACTCCTCCCCATCGTCAAAGAAATCAAATACGCCGGCGTTGAGCTCTCCGCCCTCCGCCAGCTCCAACTCGATCGCAAGAACGAACGACGAAGAGGTGCACCACTCAATATCAAATCAAACTATAATATATAACACCACCCTCAGACCTCGCGTAGTGAATATGCATGCATGATCAAATTCTCGTCTAATTCATCACATACGCCTTCACCGACATAGTTATAATATTAATTAATGCTGCTGCTGGTATTATGACGTTCACTCTTGATGGCTGCGAGGTACTGCTCCAGCCGGCGATTGGAGGCCTCCAGCCTATCGAAGCGCTCGGCCATCTCGACGCGGGTGTGGTGGACATCGGCCAGGATATGAGCCTGCATGGGACCGTTAAGGAACCTGGAGACGTCC
>JANTPZ010014940.1:0-10895 GCA_025593235.1 Vachellia pachyceras
AAGTTTTGTGGGTGTGGGCGACTCCTGCAACAAGTTAGAGCACAAGAAGACAATTACAATTACATATGACCATTGTTTGAACAGGGAGCTAAAAAGAAGTGGTAGGTAGCTTACAAATATAGGCTTTCGCTCTGTACGGGGAGCCATTGAATTTGAGTATTTCTGTGTCAAAAGGTGAAGAGAAGTAATTAACTATGTTACTATACAGCAATTCTTAACACATCCAGAGCATAGACCTAAAAAATAAATAAATTAAACCATCTGTAAAGCAAGTAAGAGTTAGGAACCCAATAATAAAGTCGTTGTGAATCGAGCTAAATTAAATCTATAAAAATGAGTAGTTGTGTATGGATATATTCATTATATACAACATACTTCTGAAAATGACTTTGCAATAGCTGGTCGGCTACTCTTAGGTGATGGATTCAAGGCTTTCTGACGGAGGACTTGATTTTCATCCTCTAAAGTTGATAACTTCTCCTCAAGACTGCATTCGAATACAAGTGGGAAAAAAAACGTCATTAGTGAAGTATAATGCTGCAAGATAACAAAATCCTATAAGAACACTCATTAAGATACTAAGAAATGCGAGCAAAACACGCCAATAGAATGAAAAGAAATGTAGATAGCACCTTTTCAAATTTTGCTGGAATTGAGAACATTTCTGTTCAACCTCCCTCAATTTGTCAATGGTTTCACTATTAACATTTTGAGCCTTCATAAGCTCAAGCTCTAAAGCTGCATTCTTCTTTTCAAAGGCATCCAAAGAACACTAAAAAATGTAAAACAGGAAATCTAATTTAATTAATGAGAAGACAAACAGGCAAAGAACTTGGTAATTGATGAAACTTCCCCCACTTAAATATTTCTCCAAATGCAATCATGACTACTGGGTAAACACAGTGCTAGTATTCCCAATTGATTTATATGGCATGGACAATCAATATAAATGAATATAACATTTCTACACATCAAGTGCCACACCTTTAGTGCAGCATTTTCTTTCCGCATTTCATCCATTGCAACTAGCTCCCTTTCTAGAGCTGATTTCCCCTTTTCTGACAATTCCAATTGATTTTTAAGCATAGCATTCTTGTTACACTCATTAATTGTTGCTAATTTAGCTGCATCCAATTCAAGATTTAGAGCTTCTAGCATCTTTTGAAGTTTTGACACCTCCACCAGCTTAGCCTCTTCACTAGAAACCTGCAAAACAGTGGACTGCACAGGATGAAAACTTCTATAATAGCACCAGAAAAAAAAAAATCTAAGTTATGACGTTTTGTAAGGCCTCTGCTGGATAAATGAACTGAGTGACAAGTCAGAACTTATATACAAATTTAACAGGCAGGGAACTAGATTAAAAAATGTTACTAACAAAAAAAAACAACGAGATAGTAATTGCACACAAGGAGTGTTGACAACTAATAGCAACATCAAATATGATAATCTAGACATACAAAATTTTTATCTATGTAATAGAATTTATTACCACTGGTTCTCTAAACAACCCTAAAATCCAAAACGAGGTCACTTAAAGCATTTGAATTGGGAAGAGAATGCTGACTTCAGTAAGAGTAAACATTTTAGATCATTAATGCAGCAGATGATGAACATGACTCAACATATTCGACATAAACAGAGTTTTCATCAAAATATCACTATGCAGAAATACCCTTAATCTTTTTTCTAGATGCAATCGCCACGTGAGATCATCCAATTGCTTCTCAAGTTTATTCTTAGCCAGACGCAAGGCACCAGCTTCATTAGCCTCCTGCAAATGCTTAATCAGTAAGTTTAAACACCAGAATCTCAATACTAGGACAGCAGGAGAAACAAAGTTCTCACCTGTTTCAATCTACGAAGCTCTCTTTTTGCAAGCTTACACCGCCAAAGACATTGTATTGCCACAATTGACGCTTGACGATGCTGGAAAACTGACCGAATTTTGTACATCTTCCAACAAGCCTAAATAATCAACTTCACTTATGTAATAGATTGCATCATGCACAAAAAATCAAATAAAAATGACGAGGATTTGAAAGTAATTGCTTAGAAATACAATGTTAAAATTAAATCAAGCATTTTTAGTGATGAGAATAGAGAGAAATAAGGAAACAGAGACCAGAGATTCTCCCTCACAGAGAGAGGGGAAAGAAAAACCGAGGCCATGAACTAAAAAAGATCATTCCAATCCCTATGGAAATATGATCAATAAATTACCTACATATGCATAAAAGGTGAAAGTATAGATACAATTTAATTTGAAAGCTGGAATAATATTTGGATTTAATCAAGTTCATTGAAAAATAAGATGGTTTCTAAAAATCTAAATCCTAGCAGAGATTAAAATAAAAAAAAATCATCTTGTAGTTAAAAGTTACCTGAATAACAGTAGCAGCTCTGTGTTCTTTTCCATGAAAGAATCTTTTGCGAGTTGTGAAACCACGGATAAAGGATTGTAATGTTATAGAAGCAGAATATAGTTTCATGTATGATAGCTTCATTAACCACATACGAATATATTTCTGAATGAAAACAGCAGCAGCTGTCTCCCGTTTAGCAGCATACATCTTTCGGGCAAGACATCCTGTAACAACAATATTAATGAGCACCAAGCCAAAGCATCTACAGAATGACAAATCCTAAATGTTGTATACTTATCGCACTCAAAACAACTTGCACAACTTTTTACATCATCCAGTCACAAGTCCTCATTTTGTGTAAGAGCAGTTGACAGTCGTAAAAGAAAAAGCATAGCATAAACCAAAATATTAGCAGAGTGCAAGGGTAATTGACATAAGACTGCAGAAACAGAGGTTTTGATTTGTGCTTTTTTTTGGGGGGGGGCCCAATGATGAAAAATTATTTAACATGTAATCATGGGGTAGAAAACAGATGAAAAGAACTAACCCCTGCAGTATGCCTGAACAGAAAATGCAGCAGCTCGGATGGCGATGAATTCCCTGTGTGTAATAAATGTTCTCATTCGGCGCTGAATACACTTAGCGGCATTGTCCAACACTTCAGCACGCCGGGAATCTAAAATGCCAATTTGACCAGCCCTGAGAAATACTTTGGTCCTGCCCAACTGAATCAAAAATAGAGAAAAGCAAAATAAAAATAATCATTATAGATGAAGTCATTTTTATAAAGCCCAAGTTTGATAATGAACATCAGCTCAATGTTTCCCAAAAAGCATACCTGAAAATTTTCAAGCCCTAGCTTCTGTAAAATTTTTGCAGTGGTGGCTTTTTCATCGTAACTGATAACACACATCACAGATGAGATAAGCATGAAAACTAGAATACAATAGTTAAACAACTGTGTAGCTGAACTTTTTAGTATACTGACCTGCCATCCATAAATTCAGGAGCTATCAACCCAAAGCGATCAACAAACTCTGAGTAAGTCCTACGAGTGGGGTAACCTGCAAGACTAATTCGAACAGCCTCAAGGACACCCTGAAAAATATAAAAATATGATATGGAACTGTTTAATGAAGCTGAATCCTTTTAGGATGTAAATCTTGCATACATGCACAATTGAACTTGCATTATGGCAACTTATTTGCATGAAAACTCAAACGAAGGCCACAACACTAGGTATACATGAACAGATGTAGATGAAAGTCATTTCATATTTTTTCTTTTATTTTTCTGCAAAAATAAAAGGCCTTGTTGAAAAAATCCACTTGACAGCATGAACCTACCCTCTAAATGATGTATACTCGGTCCTTCCTATAAACACATCAAAGCATCTGAATCCTCATTTTGATTTGAAAACATAAAGTTTAATGAATGACATCGAAGAAATCTATGTCTCTGATAGCTAGAACATTTGAGCTACTGACCCCACAGCGTAACTGATGTATCACACTTGAATTCTCAAACCTTTGTGGCCGATTCAAAGAATTTGGTTTCACACATCTTATGTAATGAGGCTCTGTTGTGTTAAGAGTCTCCATCAATGCTTGAAGTTGTTGCTAAGGTTCCAATGAAAAACAAAGAGGAGGTCAGAAACAGAGAAATAGTGATCAAATACTACATTCTACCATAATGTTTACCATTTAATTGGGATTGATTATGATTTAGCAGAACAACTGAACTAATTCTCAGTTACAAAAAGAAGGAAGGGGGATGAGAGAGTGAGAGCGAGTATCAAAAGATATGGATCCTCACACCTTAAATCTGGAGGCTACTGAAGAAAATTTGTATGATGATCTAGAAGAAGATTCTTCTGGAAGCAGAGGGAAAAGATCACACACAAAGGGGCATTTGGAAGAAGACAATAGATTGCAATGTTCAACAACAACATAATCACGATTTTTGTCCAAAAAGCTATCTGTATGGTAAGTGACCTGCATAAAAGTAGCAGATCATTGAAAAATCTGTTGCACGTGAAGTCTTCATGTGTTAAGCAAGAAAAAATACTACAGCACAAACTCACCTTTCCAGCATAATGGGAGATGGTAAAGTCAGTTTCAGAGAACTTTTCTTTTGCCAACCTTGGGTGGGACCGGAAATGCTGAAACAACTTGGTTGAGAATGTTTGGTGAGTAGATTTTGGAAACATGCTGCAAAAACAGGCCATTCAACCTTATTGTTAATTTTCTGGACAGCGTTAGATAAATGAATGAAGAGCAAAACACTTCATATTCATAATTTCATATAAAACAACTCGAACTGTACCAAGCTTCATCCAACAGTGCAATGATACCAATGGGCTTCTGCAAAGGACGGCAAAGATCAGTACAAAAGAAATCAAATTAATGGCAAACATACAAACAGAATACAATCTTAAGATATTATATTACTTGATTTTGACAAGATAGCAGGCATATAATTCATGAGATAAGGGCAAGAAAACAGCATCAGACAATAATGGGTATTGATACATTGTTGACTACATTACTGGCATACTTCCTGATAGAACTCCTCTTCTACAAGTTTCAATCTCTCTGGCCTGCTTCAATAATCAACACATAACCCTACCTTCCACAACATTTTCCAACTACAATTATTAGAGACCTAGGTGTTCTCCTCTAATCAATATGCACTATATGGACATAGAAATAAATATTGTAAATATATCAACCTAAAAAGCATAGGAAAAGATAAACCAAAAAACCTTTTCAATCAAGTCTAAAACGTCTTGGTTGTCAATAAACTCAATGTAACTCCAGTTAATTTCTTCTTTACTGTACTCCTCCTGCTCCATCTTGAATACATGCTGCAACAAATAAGTGACAGATAATCATACACACAAAATACAACTGAAACAACTTACAACCTGAATTTGCTTTAGGCAGATGAATAAAATCACTCTTGCAGATACTTAAAAGACAGCGGTTTATACAGCATAATGAATAACACACTTCCATACCTCGTTAAAATGTTGCTGGAGCTTTTCATTTGCAAAGTTAATGCAGAACTGCTCAAAACTGTTGGAAGAAAATGTTCTGGGATTAAGTGGGATCATATGCAGAAAAAATTAACCACTTCCTTCAACAGGAGAATCATAAAAATCAAAATCCAAATTGGATATAGAATCATGAAAAGAAATCAACAAAAACATATAATAGTAAACAAAATCTGAGCAATAGCATTAAGCAGGATATTCAACAGACAATGCCTAACCTAACCCTTACATTAGAATGTCCCATTAAAACTGACGCAGATTTAAATGCCTGATCAGCATGTCTCAGCTAGAGATGCAGAGTTGAACCATTCACTTCATTTTCTCACAGTCCACGAGAAAAAGAACACTCTTACTCAAAGTTACAAGCATAAAATTGATGACTTACCTGTTATCCTTAAAGCACTCAAAACCATATATATCCAAGACTCCAATTTGCATCTCGGAATTGTTATCTTGTCCAACAGACTTGTTGATCTTTTCAACCAGCCTGATATAACAAAAAATAAAAATATTAATTAATGCACCTCAAATATGACCATTGATTCTCCATTGAACATAAAAATACCAGTCAAATAGGCGAGAATAAACAGTTTTAGCCAAAGCATCCCGACCAGCAACAGCAGCATTGCAATCAAGGGCTTTAACAATACTTCCTTCACGAGTTTGTATTGAGCGGGTACACAATGTTGCTAATAGTAGATTTACATCACACCTATAGAAAGAAAAAGTATTGCCTTGAAGTTAAGCAGACAAACACCAAATTATAAATAAACATTATGACCCATCGTTACATCTTAAAGAAAATATGACCCAGCATTAGAGAACAAAATAGTCACTCAAATTAATGTAAGAACTAAGAACCATATGAAATGTTAATTGTTAACCATCCCATTAGAGAACAAGCCACTTCATACTTTCATTTATACTGAATTAAATAGCTCCAAAATTTTCATAAAAGTTAGCCATACTGGTGAGTGGTGGCTATGGTAGAGCAGATGCTCAATTTGGATACTAATCATCCATTTCTTTTCCCAAAAACAAATAATATATTTTTATCTCATACGTATAGCCAACAAAAGATGACAATTATCACAATAATAATACGTTCTATTCCTCAACCAACCATAAGAGTGTCACATCAACACTAAAATTCACCAGTTTGATGTTCAGCAGCCTCATTCAATCTTAAAAGATCTAACACCGCATCAGACCAAACAGCTATGCAGCTAATTCTGATACAGCTTGTATGTGACTATCATAATTTCTGTGCTTTAAAACCTGCACTATTTAACTTTGCAATGTTAATAGTTGTTTCAGGATTGAGTTCTATCCAAATCCACAATCATTATTCATATTACACGTTCCCATTTATATCTGGTCCTCATATATAACAAGGGCTCTCGCTAACTGCTTTAATTACCCTTAATAGCTCATTATAAACAAAAGTCCACAACAACAATGCTTATTATTAAGCAGTATCAATATCATAACATGTTTCTGAAAAAAAAAAAAAAAATCAAGCCTTCTTAATATATGTGCATCAACACTTTACGCAGGAAAAGTTAATGAATATATATTTAATTTTTACATACACGTGTAGAAATAAGGGAAATGAAATATAATTCAACCAAGTTTATATAAATAAAACAAGAATTCATATAAACCACCCACATGAAGAGATCCGCTGCCATCTGCAAATGAAACCTTGACTTCTCATCCTTTATTACTGATGAGTCATGTTCTTTTCCAGGAGAAAATTCAATGTTCCCCAAATGTAAAATTCCAGCTAATGTGCGAAATATGGCTTCCTGATGATAAGAATGTAGGGTAACCATAAGTAAAACACAGCTCATGAACAATTTTATCCAAGTAACGCAAAAGCAACACAAACGGGTAATAATGGATAATTATGTTACACCTGATCCTCATGGCTTATACCAACTATATCCATTGCCCTCCTTGTCTTCATGTATTCTTCAGCACTGCTTACTCCTTCCAATTCATATGTTTTACTTTGATTTAAATAGTGAAAGTGGCTTGGATGTCCTAACTTATACTTCTCAGCATCCTAAAAAGCATCACATTACAAACATAAGGTATAACTCTTAATGATTGAACTGCGAGCTCCCATTAAAAAAAAAGGTAGCATGCATGGCAAAATGCTGCAACACAAGAAATGAAGAATCAACTAATAAAAACAGATGGATGCAGCATAAGACTTAGAATACCCTTTCAGATGAACACAACTGATAAAAGCAGTGATAGTTTCTTTCAGGATCTGTTATCTGCACTACTCGTGACCTCTCCAGCAAGTAAGTTCGAATAGCAGCACCAGATATTCTACCATTTGAATCGAACTGAATTTCAACAAATTTCCCAAAGCGACTGCAATGGAAAAAACACTAACAGTTTAAGCCTAAGCCTAGGAGAGGTACACAACAACGACAATTTCAATGGAAATGTTTGACACAGCAATGTTAATTTGATCTAGGTGAATGCACCAAACCTACAATTTGCAACTGACATTTCATTCAAATATGTACTAGCAATGATAGTTTCAATGGAAAAGCATTACAAACATGTCTAAAGTATGTGATTATTATGTATGGCATGTTTTAGATAAAGTGAGATAACGCCACAAGATAACCAATTAAGTAACAAAACTTGAGAACTCACTTAAAAGAAACCAAGTAGGGTCGAAATAAACAGACAGGCAAAAAAAGGAGCCAAATTCACCTTGAATTGTCATTCCTGACAGTCCTTGCGTTACCAAAAGCCTCCAAGAGGGGGTTGGACTGGACGCATCAGAAAGTGGAATTAATATAAATTATACCCAGATAAAAAAATAACATGCAATTTGATTGTCAACTCATAATTGATTGGATTTATTACTATCATACTTCAAGAACTTGTTGCTCCACTGTCCTATCATCACCAGCAGCACGTCCGCCAACAAAGGTAAGATACTGCATAATCAATTTTGTGGTCTCAGTTTTCCCTGCACCACTTTCACCACTGACCAAAATAGACTGGCTTTGACCTTCATCCATCATTGCTCTAGATCATGACCAAAGAAGATCGCTAATTCACATTTCATAACATGAAATAGGCATAGAAAGAATAATAAAAATAAATATGTTACAATAAACATATAATATAAACACATAAATGCACACTAACCTATAAGAAGCATCGGCAACAGCAAATACATGTGGACTGAGTTCACCAAATGGAGCTCCTTTATACTGCTCCATCATATGGATATCATACAGATGAGGAAGTTTTGTGAATGGATTTACAGCTATCAAAATGCTCCCTGTATATGTCTATCAAAGACAAGCATTTTAGGAGAAAATCATAAAGCAGCACAAAAAACTGGAACCAATTTAAGAATCTATTAAGATAAAGCATGGAATCCAAAAAAAAATTATATTCATGTATTATTTATGACAGCCAAATGTCCCATACTATTTTAGCCGAACTGACCTAGCTTGTTTCATGAAATCGCCACAAATGAAACTGATGCATGAAACACTAAGGATTATTTATTAATTTATTCAGATGAATAAGATTTGTCCATCAAGAATGTCATTAAGTCTTCAGTAATATAGCCCTTAACACTAGGGAAAAAGTGCATATCAAAGAATTTTTTGAAGTGACGACATTTAAATTGCTAGTTTGCTCATTTGGCGATATTAATTTGTGCGAATAACTTGATAAGCTAACCTATCAAGTAAAATTAGATTACAAGACCTTTAATTAAAAAATAACATTTAAATAAAAAAGAACTCTCAATTTATGTTGGACTTCTCTTTTTCCTGACTTCTCCGGTGTGCTTAGTTGTGCGGCAAACAATATATAGGTCACCAACCCTAAATGCCCCGCTCGGTTCCCAGGCACTATTATTCTAATTTTAAGTTTACAACCATTTTTTAGTTTTTTCAGTCTCATGCATCTTTCAGAAAATATTGGCAAAGTTCAATTAAAAACATCGTCATCATGATAATGCCCGTGGCTAAGCTTGGTTTAGCAGTGTTAAGTAATCAATCATTACAAATAACTAACAACAGGGATCAATCATCATGTGCAAGACTCACGTATATATCATTCAGGGCATATCTTCTATGAAGATTATACATAACTCCCGGCTCATTCAAGTAAGCCAGCCTCGTCATATCTTCCACTCCCCCATGCTCCTCTTCATCTGCATCCCGGGGGAAGAGTCTCTCTGGCAGCGCAGAAACCTGCACATCACACCTCCCATAACCAGAAAGTTGAAAATGCGTCCGTAATCATTCATTATTATGTAAATATCACATAAACTATGCATGCAACGTAGTAGGGAATACAAACTTCTCACCTTCTTCCCAGAAGAGGTGACAAGTTGCAGTTGCTTTCCGGCAGAACCGGTGACCTCAGCGGCCACCCATGCCAAATCCCTGTGTTCAACCCAAACTTTGGAGCCATGACGGAAATTCATCTTGTGTTCCCGTAGCCCAAAAACTGAGCAGGGACCCAAACAATTTAGGTACCTGGTAGCTAGTAACGGAGAGCGTAAGCGAAGAATTCAAAATTGAAAAAAACCCTAGAGAGAGAGCGGGGGAGGTGGAGGAGGAACAGTTTAGGTGAGACTTTGGGTGTTCCCGCCCTACAAGAGGGTAGAGTAAGAATCAAAAATCAAAAAATGGCAAAAGAGCAGAATATTCAGTTCGTATTGGACACGTCACCACCGTAGTCACGGTGGGATTGGTCTTAGCAGGCAACTTTTTCACCCATGTCCACCACTGTTACTCCGTTTTCGGCCCTCGTGTTGACTGGTTTGGTTTAACCCCACTCTTCTGTGTGGGTGGCTGGAGAAAGAGCGAGATAATCTCATTTATATATTTATACCGTTTATATAAAAATAATTTTTTTATCAAAAGGGCATATAATTAAATCACGGCTCATTCTTTCTATTAAATTAACTAAGAAATCGCTTATTGGAGTAGAAGTACAGGTTAATATTGCCTGATATCATAGAAATGCGCATTTGCCTTTTAAAAAGGCTTGCAAGATGAGATTGCACTTGAAACATGATGGGGTCAACGGACCACATGTTCGAACTGAATAAATAAACAATCTTATTCCAAAAAAATAATGATAATGCAATAATTAGGCATGAAGGCATGCAGATAAGAGATGGTGAAATAAAATCGGCGTCTCCGTTACGTCTTGGAGGCCCTCGTGGAGTTCATAGTTTTGGTGTTTTGGGGTCAGACGGAGAAGTACGGGCACTTCGTCAATTTTGGGTTGGAGTTCAATTCCCGCAATTTCGTAAATTTCATTTCACGGTTCATCTGCCTCCTCCCACGAGTTCGGTTCTTTCACTGAATTTACTTGCAAGCAACATCTGACAAGTACAAGAAAGATAGCTTCTCCATGGGCAGGCTACACATCTAGGTTGCTCCACACCGTATTAGATTTTGCAAAATTTA
>JANTPZ010014941.1:0-11691 GCA_025593235.1 Vachellia pachyceras
CTCTCTCTCTCTCTCTCTGAGACAAAGAAATCGATCTTTATATGATTATATCTGCATTTTATGCAAGGAAATGGTGTTATAAATTCAGCAAACACTTTCTGGTTATAAGGTTCCTCCAATTTTCCGTATTCTTTCTTTGAATTTCATGCTTATACTAATCTCTATATCTCTGCTCGGTTGATTATTTTCTAGTTTGTACTTTCTGGTGCTTTTATATATGAATCTCTCTGTTAATTTGTTTTTGTTTCCGTTTTCTCTTCTGCGTTTATTGTCAACACAAGAGACGAAGAAATGATGTACGAAGAGACGGCAGCCGGGTTCTCTGCAGGATCAGAGCCGTTATTGTCAGAAAATTGCTTCCCACAAATCGCTTATTCTTGCTCTTCTGTGGCCTCTCACACTCAGAACCCCGGCCTTCCAGAGAATGTTGGTCTTTCTATGGAAACTTTAGCCATCGCTTCACAAGATGCTATGACTCTCAACAACATTGATACTTCTTCCTTGATTGATCTAAACACTCACGACAATAATAGTAATGACATTTTCGATTCCAGTTTGGGGGAAGAGGTAACTTTTCATGACTCAAATCAGCTAGTGATTTCCTATGATCAGTCTAAATTGGACACTGTTGCTATGAACTTCCATCATCAAAATCATCATCATCAGCTTCAAGATCAACCACCTCCATACCCTATGACTGCAGATCTTCCGCCTCATCACTGCAATCTTCTCTATAACTTGCCCAGTCGTTCTTCCACTTCTTCATTTGTAAACTCAGCATCCTCAATCTCATTTGGAAATCCAGCAGCCCACCAGAAGAATTTTGAACTGCAAATGAATAATCCTTCTGGCCATCCAAGGCTGGGGTTATTGGAAAGCACAAATGTGTCCTCTATTTTGTTGCAGGATCCCTTTTTGCAGATGAACCTGCCTACGAGTTCTCCAGCAAACATAGAGTGGGTTCAATCTCTGCCTGCGAGAAGAAATGATCTTCTGATGCTTGGTGGCGATGATGATAAAGAAGGGAGTGGGGTTGTTTCATATTTAAATGTTGGTCGTGGAAGAGAATTTGGTGATAGTAATATTGACTTCCTCAAGTTTCCCCATGATTTAGCTCCTAATGGCAGATCAAAGGGGGGAAGAGGAGGCAAAAGGGTCAGACAGGTCACTATTGAGAAGAAAAGGAGAGTAGATTTTACCAGCAAATTTGATGCCTTAAAGGAACTCATCCCAAATCCCACCAAGGTAATGCATTAATTTTCTTCCCTACTAAGTATCATAAATTAATCCAATACAGGTGGGATCATTACTTAAACGGCTTGTTATTGTTTCCAATGTTTTAATTTTTCCTTTTTGCTTGTTTTTTGAACTAAAAACCAAGAATGATAGAGCATCTCTGCTTGGTGGTGCTATTGAGTACATCCAAGAACTTCGCAAATCAGTTCAATATCTCACATTATTAGTGAATAAAAAGAGATCATGTGGGAAAGAAAAGATCATAAAGAGGCACAAGGTTGAGGAGGGAGTAGGAGGAGAAGCTTTACGGGACTTGGAGAGCTGCAACTTGAAGCCGCTCATGAGTGAACCTGATCATCATGAACAGCTTCTTGTACCAATCAATAGATGCATAAATAGTAGCTCTAACTGGCTCCATAATAAATCTGAAGAGACAGAGGTTGATGTTCGAATCGTTGAAGACGATGTGACAATCAAGCTTGTGCAGAGGAAGAACAGTAACTGCTTGCTGCATGCTTCCAAGGCTCTGGATTATCTTGAGCTTGATCTCCAACATGTTGCTGGTGGCCACATTAGCGATTTCTGCAGCTTTTTGTTCAACTGAAGGTCAGTGATGATAGATGAGAATATAACATACGGTTCTATAAATCTTGATCATCCTATTAATTAAGTTGACCCCTTGTATAATAAGACTCATAAGTATGAATGATTAATTTATTCCTACTATTGCAGATATATGAAGGTTCTTCTGTGAGTGCGAGTTCCATAGCCAACAAGCTTATAGAAGTCATGCATGGAAGCTGCAGCTTGAAAGAGCCAGTGCCGTTTTAGGAGATGGCTTCACACACACACACACACACACACAAGAACAGAAATATGCTTTTTATTGTCTTTGTTTGTTCCTTTTCATCTTGCTAGCTTTCTTTAATGAAGCTTCTTGAGTTTATATTTGTCAAAAATCATGATGGGACCGTCATACTATTGAGCTAACCCATGAGAAGTAACCAGTCATCACTCTTACCAACAACAAGCATTGGTTTAATCTCATAATATTACTGTGCTTATTATTTTGCCCAAAATATTTAATGGGTTAAGTATGCTGTAAATTTACCCATAAAATGTTCACAAATGTAGATATCACACCATAAAGTTCATTTGCGTGTAAAATACACAATAATTTTTTTAAATATAGTAAAAACGACATGATTATTGGCTTAACCTAATATGATAGTATGGACCCACGCTAAGTGCTGGCAATTCTTGTCGAAGTAAATTTGAATATTGGTTTATTATGTTACGATGGATTAATCCTTTTCATTAAATCAAATCTTTCAATACAAAAATTAGATTCTAAAAAAGTTATTTGGAATCAGATCATGACCCTAATGTGTCGTGAAATTCAACTTATTTAAACCTGTTTGTACAAAAAAAATTATGTTCTACCTACGGTGGTTGATGTTAATGAAAGTAGTTAATCATTTACAAATTACAATGCGATAAACTAAAGTTCAAATTTTTACTATGAGAGAATAGTCACATTTAGAGATCCATTAAGAAGATAGCCAGCTATTCAAGAAATAAATTTTCTTTGTAATGCACACAACTTAACAGGCATACACTTAAAAATAATAATGATATAAAAATCAAAATTATCATACAATGCTATGAATTTAAAAATGTTACTTAATTTTAGAAAATACTTAAACCCAAAATTTGTAAAAATGGTAGTAATTTTGAAAATTATTTGATGATAATTTAAATACTTCATAATTATTATAAAATTTTACAACTTTTTAGTAAATGATAAAACACGTGTTTATTTAGACGTAATCTTTTTTTTTTTTGGTCAAAATATTTAGACGCACGTAATCTTGACTTGTTAATGCCCTGCTTAAAGACACCATTTTATTAGAAAGTTCATATTTTGAACGAAACTAAGAAAGGGACATTCCAGTCAACGGGGGCTAAAACAGAGATTTCGGCTTTGGCTTCTCGTATCCTATCGCCTGGACAAGAAATAGATTCAGCAGCGACATTTATTAAACGATGCTAACACAGTCTTGCCGAATTCCCGGGGCATGCCGAAATACTCCATAGTGCACCTTCAATTTGGAGTTGGTGGCTATTGCTTCAATTTTTTCATCAAGAAGATTTCGTAGCAGTAACAATCATCGCAATTCTTGCAAAAAATTATGATCAATCCGTCAGTTCGTTGCGCCTCGCCTTTGCATCATCGGTCGTTTCCATCTCGCTTCGCGCTCGCCTTCTTCAATCGCTCCGTATTGACGAAATCTATTTTTGTGGGCGAAACGCCGAGCCCAAGGCTCGTCTCGGTACGGTGTCAGACACCCAGTTCGGATCATGGGTCGAGTCCCCAAAGATCTGTTGGCTTCACTGAGTCTCCTTCCTCAGTTGGGATCGGGAACTCCTCATCGGTGATTGATTTTCTTACATTGTGCAGACGGCTTAAGGTTCGTCAAGTACTCACATTTTGGTTCATCTTTGCTTCTAAATTTGTAAAATTTGAAGGAAACTGTATTTCATCCTTGAATGGAAGCTTGACTATACAACTGGTACATGACATTAAACAAAAACGTTAAAATTGATTTCCAGTGATCACATGGCGTCTTATGTTTACGTTTTCCTCTCAACTAACTGGAATTTGATGTTTTCATTTTAAAGTTTGTACTTCCATTCTGTAATCAGACATCAATTCATGGAAATGTAGTTCCCCCAGATTTAAGTTGCGATGAAGAGAGCTGGGGGTATGCTATTTTATTTCCCTTCTATAATATCAATAAGAGAATGACCTGCTAAGTATATATTTGAGTAGAGTTTTCTTTTTTGTCCACCACGTGATGCAGGATCGTAATCCTGACAGAGAGAGATATAGACAGGGGGAGGGGGAATGGCAGAATAGAGACAGAGAGGGGTTGAGAAGGATAGAATTAGAAAGAAAGGTCTGAGGAGATAGAGGAAATGAGAGACAGGAAAGATCAGAGGGAGAACACCGTGATGCTGAATATGCGCACACTCTATTATCAATCATAATCATTGTAGGATCCTTTTATAGGCCTAACTAACTAGAGGTAACTCACTAACTAGCGACTCACTAACCAACGACTACATTTAATTAACTACAGTACTTTTCTGTTTCTTTACAATTATATAACACCACGTGAGTTTCTTGGTTACATGGCTGAGATTAGATTTTCTTCTGTTAAATGGAGAATAAATATATGATCTCAAATAGTTTTCTAACTTGGGGTAAACCAAGAATTTCGTCTTTTACTTGTTAGGTATATTTAGCTTCAGTTACAGAGTAATATTGAATGTGCAATCTATTCTTCAAGAATAATAATTTATGCAGCCAAGTGCACATCGCCTACTCTATTTAAGAAAGTGTTGATAGTTTGAATTATGGAGGTAAACCTGCAGTTACCAAGGCTCATTTTACTCTTGCGTCGGTCTCTTAATTTCAACATAGAGGGGAGAAGAATATTTTGAACTTAGAAGAATTATAGACATGTGTTTAAGCCTCCATTGGTGTTCCTAGCTTTGTATTTGACTAAGATCTAGTAGGCATTGGCTCATATTTTCTTAATTTATTATCATAGAGTTTTTCTCTTTTCTTCCTATCAATGTGCCTAGTGGGAAACTAGGTTCTTTTGCAAGTATTTTTTGTTAATTTGAATCAAATATAGAGCAGTATGATTGGGATGCATTTAAGACCTTTCAGGTATCAGATGCTTTTTTGGACAGCTACTATGGGTGCACTAAATACCCATACCCATTATTTTCCAATGTGCAGAATGAAATTATTAACAGTCTCTATTTGCCATTTATGTGTACCTTGCAGACAACAAAAAGGAAAGGATGGGTCAATCATGGAATAAGGGGTGCTGAATCAATTGCTGACCACATGTATCGCATGGCTATAATGGCTTTGATTGCTGCTGACCTGCCTGGATTGAACAGAGAAAGGTTTGACTTCTTTTGTTATTTAAATTTATTTCTTCCCTTTAAAAAAATCATTCCCTTGCTTTATTCTTTTAGAATATTTATTTGTCTTTTTTGAATTTATCAGTACCCTAGTCTTAGTCTGTTTTGTTTGTGTCGTTTAGACTTTGAATCAAGATAATGGAGTGTTTTAGGTACCGTGGTTTTAGTGAAGTTTCACATATCCTCCTATTGGTTTGCCTTTGGTCAGTTAAAGGCATCAGATACTTAGGACAGTGAGGGGCTGAATAGTGCTGAATAACTGGGGAATAAATCATATGACATCTCTGCCCTAAGTGAAATATTTTATTTGGGTTTATGGGGTCATAAAGCTGTGACCTTTCATTCTTCATTATTACTTTGATCACCCATTCAAATCTTATATTTCGTTTGGCTTGGCATATTTTGTTCAAATCTAGCTATCTAGTTTTCATCTCTACCCGCAGCTTACTGGTGAGATGGTTTTCGAATGATCCAGAGGTTTTGGGTTCGAGAGACGGTAATCTAAAAGCTATCTAGTTTTCTGTTAGAGGCCTTTGAATTAAACGTGAGCCATTTTTAATTAACAGCCATTCGTTTGGCTTTTGAAATGCTTGCTCAAGCTAGGCCTTTATTCTAACTGCTTTTATTTTGTTTTATTGCTTTAGTTTTAGTTGGTTAGTTATGACATCTTTGTTTGAGAAATTTCTCTCTCCCTGATATCCATTATATCTGACCAGTATAGGTGGTGTAAGCTATGTAGCCTAGTTTCAAGCTTAAATAATAGAAAGCTTATGGGCAAGCAGTTATTGTCCTCTTTTCTTTTTATTTTTTGGTCCTGAAGAGCTAGCAATTATATATCCAGCTTAACTGTTTTTCACTTTCAATTACCTGTTGTCAAAGGGTCTTCTCTATTGAAATAATTGTCTTCTGTGTTCAAATGCCCCTTTTCTGCCTCTCATATTTCCTGGTTGATGTTTCTGATGAATTCCCTTGATTTTCTGATGCTATCCTTTGTTTCTGTGGCGCAGATGTATTAAAATAGCACTAGTGCATGATATTGCTGAAGGTAATTCTTAACCGCATAGTAACTTAAGCTACTTTTTTTTAATTTTTCAAGTTTAATACCAGATAGCTCCCTTGCTCTGTTTGGTACACATGATGTTTTAATCATATTTTGCCTTCTATACTGCAACAATAGATAGCTTAAAACATGTACTTATGTAGGATGTATTGATCATCTATTCTCCAACTTAACCGAACAAGATGGATGGGTAGCTTTTTATATTTAACTTGACTTGGTAATCATTGTTAATTGACGACGACTTTGCTTGCTCAATAGTTGAACTGCATGAAACATCCTGCTGGAATACAAATATAAACATCACTAAAAAATATTTTATTAAGTGTTGATTCTCACTGGACAGATTATTCATGCATTTGACGAATTATGTGACTTTTGCCATAAATTTCTATGGACTTGTCCATGGGCTCCTCCAACAACCCCACCCAAAAAAAACTTGTGTGCTCTTGAACAGAAATGGGCTTGTGCATCTTGTGTACATGAGCAGAAATGGTGTAAAAGTCTGAGTTTTATTTTTGCGTTCAATAGCTATCGTTGGAGATATAACACCATCTGATGGTGTGCCCAAGGAAGAAAAGAGCAGAAGGGAGCAGGCCGCTTTGAATGAAATGTGTGATATTCTTGGTGGAGGGATGAGAGGTATTTTCATGTCGTTTTTTCTAGAACGTTTTCATTTCGATTTGTCCAATTTTGGGATCTATTTTTATTCCAATGATCCAACCTGTGATTTGCAGCTGAAGAGATTAAAGAGCTTTGGGAAGAGTATGAAAACAATTCCTCTTTAGAAGCCAATATTGTTAAAGATTTTGACAAGGTACTTATGCTACCTTCTATATGACTTTTATTTTACTGTCTAGTAGAGAGCAACAGGAAAAATTGTAGAAATCTAAATTTGGTGTATGAACAAAGGGCAACTACAATGTTGATAACATAAAGTTATCAAAACACCACAAATTTAGAATTTAAAGTGATTAAATGCAGTAGTCAATAATATAGCCTATAGCACAATTGGTCTCAGACCCAAATCAGAAGGACTGTACTCGATGCTCTGTTCTTTATTATCATGCCTTTTAATCCTATTTTGCTTGTAATGAATATGATCTGAATCAAAAATACCAGTTTGAAGCCTAATTGTTCTTCCTGATTGAAAATTGATCATATAGATAAGAAAAACCCTGTGCTACTATTACAAATGTGCATATGCAAATATAGTTGTGTCTATGTCTGAATATCTTTTGTGTAATATCTAGTAGTTGTGAATAAAATAAGGTTTAGAACTTCCATTAGAATGCATTCTTCTAATCTCATCTGGTTCTTTACCGAGTCATAAGGCTCAAAAGCTTTAAAATTGTTTGTTCAGATTTGTACTGGTATGTAGTTTTGTCTCATGTTAGCACCTCTTGTCTGCGCTTCCCACATAGAGAATATAATTTTCAACTAATTAATATGAATGTTATCTATTGAAAGAAAAATGCTTAGCATATTCTCATTAAATTGAAGGACTTTGGAGTTTCAAGTTGAATTTATAATTGAGTCGCATTCTGGTTTTGTAAATTTTTTATTGGAAAATGGTCTTCTTTGGGATAAAAAAATTAAAAAGAAAGGAAAATGAGAGAGAGAGAGAGTCATTAGCAATACTGTGAAAAACATTACCTCTGCCTCTACTTTTCCTTTGCATCAAACGGGATGCTACTCTGGCTGTAAACAATATGTAACAGTGGTGATTGGTAATGTTATTGGATGAAGGATTGTGACTGGATCTTGAAGCAGGCAATTTGTTTGGATGGTGATTATACTGCATATGCAAACTTAGAGAAAATAAAGCATATCATCAAAAAACTTTAACTTTGTTGGGTGCTGAAATCTCCCAACTTCTCTAAGTTGAGTTAACTTTTTCTTAGGGCCTAAAGAAAGCCTAGACCTGAATTGAAAACTTGAGAAATTAGGAGAAATTATTGCTTCACAACATCTAGAAACATGACAGTAGCAAATTACCATCCACGTTCCAGCACATAGAGATTTCTTTTTTGGACAACAGTAAAGTTGTTGCCGTGGATGCGGTTAAAGCTGCGAAAACGGCCTCTTGCAAACAATGCAAGGAAGTCTGCTTACCCTTAACCCAAAAGGGGCCTGATCCTTCCACCTTCTTGCACCGGGTTGCCCATTTATTTTTGTATCATAGCATACATCTGCAGAGTTTGTGCTTATCTTCTAATTGAACTTCACTTTCCTCTGAATCTTGATCAGGTTGAAATGATTCTACAAGCTTTGGAATATGAAATCGGTGAGTTGTAGATAAATGATCTTGGGAAAAGAATTTTGTTGCTGGGAGTTGCAGACAATTCTTTTTTCTAATAAGATATCGTATTTCATTAAATATGTATGAATCTTTTGTAAATCATAAAATCAATGTTACCCTTATGATATGCTCTATCTGATCTGTTTTCGTAATGGCAAGTATCTCAGTTTTGTTGTATTGTGTGGCAGAACATGGGAAGGTGCTGGATGAATTTTTCATTTCAACAGCAGGTATACTGTCTTATAAAACGCGCTTATTTTCATCATGGCTTAATTGCACATTTAGTCTCTCTGTTGCACTCGAGAAAACAATTGAGTCATTTCAGTTTTAATTAGGATGATTTAGGGCCTGTCCGATTTCACCATTTAAAAAGAGATTGTTTGCAGTTTTTTGAAGCTTCTGCCAAACATTCTGATTGATTGGTATAGAAAGATGATAATGCCTTAATTTAATTGATGCCAAACAAGCTAGTGTTTTTTTCTCCCTTTAATGCATTTCAGGGAAATTTCAGACCCAAATAGGAAAAAGTTGGGCAGCTGAGATCATTTCGAGAAGAAAATCTTTATCAGCGCAGAGGTTGAGGTGATAATTTAGCTGAAAAGCTTCTTTATTTGAGGTTTGACTTGGATATTTTCTTCATTTGATTCCTTTTGAACTGGACCCTGTTTCTAATAAATTAAATCTACCCCCTTTAGTTTCATTCTCCCTTCTCTTTCGTATTTATAATGCAGTGTAAATTAATGACAGTGTCAGGAATGTTTAAAAACAAAATTTGAAATGCCTTGCTACTTTGTCTTCTAACCAGATGCTTTCAGTTGATTCTCAAAGAAAAGATATATTAAATAAAAAGGATTTCATTCCAGGTCAGAATGATCGTGAGAGTGTTGGATAATAAAAGATATAATTATAAGTACTAATATTTTCGAAGAAGGTATTCTAGAGAAAGTGATACACATTTTAAAAAATAACTAAACATAACTAATTTCTTTAGTTTCTGCGGCTGAGTTTAGGTTCTACGTTTATTATCTGAAGGATTTTATATTATGCTTTCAACTTGGGTGAGATCAGAATTGCTGATAAAAACAAGCCATGTAATACCAAGTCAACTGTAGCCTATTTCCTTGGGAAAGACCAATTTAAATGGACAACATTGAACGAGTCAATTGTATTGTAGTGGACAGCGTTGAATTGGTCAATTGTATTGATATTCGCCTAAGAATTGTCATCCACTTGTAATGTCCGCCTTATGTCCTGTATGAAATTTGACGTGAGATACACTTATTTATGACTTATCTTTCAAATGAACTACAAAATATACTGTGTACAAGTTTTCATTAATTCTCTCCTACACTGAGGAAGCATGCATAGAGTTAAATTTTAGATTTAGGGCGTGTTTGAAAGCTATTTTGAAAATAGCTTTTACTGATTCTGAGGTAAAACTTAGATTTTAAAGAATAGATTTTGAAAAATAGTTTTTACAGATTTCGAAATAAAACATAGGTTTGGAAAAGTGATTTATATTTGGAAGTTATTAGCTTTTACGGATTCCGAGACAAAAAAATTACTAGGAAAGAGGAAAGAGAGAATGAAAAATAGGAAATAAGAAAGAGAAGAAAGAAAAAGTATGAGAGGGGAAAGAGAAAGAAGGAAAAAAATAAGAAAGACGAAAGAGAAAGAATGAAAAAAATAGGAAAGAGAAAATCTAGGTTTCAAACTGAGGTTTTGTAACTAAAATAGCTTTTCTGAAATTTTTTTGTATTTGGACAAAACCTAGATTTTGAAACCAAACTTAGGTTTCAGAAAGAGGAGGCAAACAAACCCTTAAAATTCGGGTGATTCTCACTATCAAACACCTGATTTAATTAGCATGTAGTTTTATTCAATTAACCAGATATCTAAGTTCAAGTTATAGAAAAGCAACCATATTAAACATTTGGTGAAAAAGTTTTGCTCTCATTTGTGGTTCTCTTTGGTTTCACCTGAATTAGTCTATGCCCCTTCAAGTCCTCCAGTTGAAAGTGGGCAACCCTGAGATATGAGGTGATCTATGACAGTAGCCATGTGAAATACTCAGTAACAGCTTGGTCACCCGTGGCAATGACCGATTCAATCTAAATTAGTTTGAATCCCATTCAATCCTCTAATTAAAAGTGGGGCAAGTCCATGCTTAATTAGGCATGATTGAGCCATTGACATTGTAGCTCAGTGGTATGAAAGCTCTCTTGTAAATAAGAGGTTGCATGTTCGACTTATTTATAACCTCAAACCGTTAGTACTTACTCATTTAATTTGAAAAAAATATAGGCATGATAGAAGATTTTATTTTACATCACAAGGGAACTTGAAAATTGTAACCAAAAAATTGTAATTGAGATATGGTCAATTCATCAAACCTTCAAACACATTTCTCTCTATTGAAACATATATATAGTCACATTTGGAAAGGCAATATCAAGAATGGCAAACCCTAATTATGGGGTGTGTTTGTTTTTGAATTGGACCACCCTATATTGAATGTAGTCCAGCTTGAGATATGTTGGCTTGTTTGGCAACTCCCCACTTATATCCATAAGTACGTTCAACAGTGTTTTTCCGCAAAACGAGACAATCTCCTCCATATATTTGCCTCGGCTTGTGTGAATAAGCCTATAAGTACTTCTCCACCACTTTACCAAACGGACACAATTGAACATTGTGGACACTTCTCAATAGAAATTCAATTATTGACCTGTCACGTTGTGGGAGGTTAACACATTCTCGCAAACTCAACCCTGCTAATGTCTCCGATTCATAAGATACGCCATGACTTGGGCCACATTTTATTGAATCAGTCTACTAAATTGTAGTGCAACTTTCATTCTTCGTTCTTTTGAGTACTATACAGCTTTGAATTTAGTCAACTGGCACATTTAACACTCTTTGAAAGTATTAATAAGCTTTTTTCCATAATCAAACACCTTTACAATTTCCTCAAGTTATTGTTTCAAACAAAACTATCCTTTTAAATAAGGATGAAATTACAAATTTATGTCATTTTTATAAAACACTTTCATTATTTAACCACCCCATCTTACTGCTAACAATCAAAAGTTCT
>JANTPZ010014944.1:0-14073 GCA_025593235.1 Vachellia pachyceras
TCGGGATGAAGCCGCACGCCGCACGCCCGCTGCACGCCCCTGTCGGCGGGGAGAGAGTAATGGGGAGAGGGTAACGGTGCGGGTGGACCCTCCGGACGCCGGCGAGGTTGCCGGTGGGCTCCCGCGGCGAGGTCGCTCGCGGAATGGCTGTGGGAGAATGTCACAAGTCCCACATCGGAGAGGCTCGGGAGGGTGCTGGGCTATATAAACGGGTGCGCTGCACACCCTCACAAGACGTCTTTTGGGGGAGAGGGTAATGGCCCCGTGACATTGAGCAGCAACATACAATAGTATTTGTGTTCTCTTTTTCACAGGTTTTTCCTGTCTGTTGCAATGGATTTACCATTCCCTGTAAAACTCCATGGGGTCAATCTCAAGTCACCCTTGTCCGTTTTCCTTCCTTTCCCTCCCAAGTTCCAGTCCTGTCGTTCTCGCTTCATTCCTCAGTCTACTTCCAAGCATGTTAAGATTCGGTGCGAGTTCGAAGGGAAAGTGAATGGTGCTCTTTCTGGTGACTTTGACCTCCGCTTCATTGACCGGGTATGTATATATTTATATGTACGTATTGCTTTATCTTCCTGCTTTTCTCGGTTTGGCGAAAAATAATTTACAGGGGTTCACTTTATCATTTGTAACATTGCATTTTGGTGAGGGGCTGTTTCATTTCTCTTTGTAATTTGTAGAGGTTGCAATGCTTAAACAACTCATAAATCTTGGTTCCGAGATACCCTAAATGAAAGTCCTTAAGTCACAAACTCATAACTCTGTGTGCAGTTATCTTATTCCACAGAGCTGAACTTCTGGTGTTTATTCTGAGTCACAAACTGAGTTTGATATGTTAAAAAGCCTTTTAAGTTTTTTTTAGTTGTCTGATAAAAGTATGTTAATTTTGACGATGAAATTTGTCTTGTAGCAAAAAGCATTGGAAGCAGCAATGAATGATATAAATAACTCGTTTGGAAAGGGAAGTGTCACAAGATTAGGCAGTGCTGGAGGAGCTTTGGTGTATGTATCTTCTCCACATTCTCTGCCAATGCTTCTGACCCCACCCAAGTGTCTTTAATTTTTTCAAATTTTCAAATTATTCTTTCCACTTTCTTCTGTATTGTAGATCAGATGACACATGACATATTCTTAAACGTAATGTAAATTGCAGTGAAACTTTTCCTAGTGGCTGTTTGACATTAGACTGTGCTTTAGGTGGTGGCCTTCCAAAAGGAAGAATTGTGGAGGTATTGATTCTGTCATTGTGCTTTTCTTAATTTGATTCTTCTTGTACTCTTACGTTCATTCTTTGGGTAATCATATATGGTGCTCAGGCTTTATTGAAACGTGCGGTAGTTCATGAGATTTATGATATGTGCCACCAAAGCAAGCTGGCATAGTCTTGTAGCTGCTCTAATTCTTCCTTTCCTGATTTCGCAACATGGGATGGGACAGTTTGGTCTAAAATCCTTAAAAAAAATTTGCCTTCCATGACACGCTCACATTATCTGCCATATCTCTTTCCAGATCTATGGACCAGAAAGCAGTGGGAAGACCACTCTAGCACTGCATGCCATTGCGGAAGTGCAAGTAATTTATCTATATGGATCTTTTGTGCTATTGCTAATTCCTTGGCTTGAAGGTTTCCTTGGTTTCAATGAGTTTTGGGATTGGTGCTAATATTTACTCTTCTGATCATGTTGTGCAGAAGTTAGGAGGCAATGCAATGCTTGTTGACGCTGAGCATGCTTTTGATCCAGCATATTCTAAAGCATTAGGAGTGGATGTAGAAAATTTAATTGTCTGCCAACCTGATCATGGAGAAATGGCTCTTGAAAGTAATACTGTCTTTGCTTTTCATGTGGTTGTGTTGAAATTATTGATTTTGGTACAGTCCTTGTTGCAGCAGGGGGCTGCTTTGTGTCTTTTGATGTATATGGGTTGATTGTGCTTTCACTATTGCAGTTGCAGATCGCATGTGTAGATCTGGTGCCATAGATCTCATTTGTGTAGATTCTGTATCGGCTCTCACTCCACGGGCAGAAATTGAAGTATGCAACCATTTTCCTTCTCATTTGGGGTTTTAATTGCCATTATTTTAAATAAGTTAGGGATTGGTTAGCATTTGAAATTCTTTGTGCTCTTCTTGAAAATATAGGGTGAGATCGGAATGCAGCAAATGGGATTGCAAGCTCGTCTCATGAGCCAAGCTTTGAGAAAGATGTCTGGAAATGCCTCTAAAGCTGGTTGCACTCTCATATTTTTAAACCAAATAAGATACAAGGTACTTCTAGGTAATTAGGTTTACTTTATATGTGGATGTCTACGTGCATATGGTTAAAATAATTATTGTTTGGCCATGGCTGATTACTTAATCTTCTTAGTCCTTTGATAATATAGTCAAGCTTTCTTGACTAAAAAAAACTTTCGATAATATGGCTCATCTTCATTTGCTTCTGTAGATTGGTGTTTACTACGGAAATCCAGAAGTGACAAGTGGTGGAATTGCTTTGAAGTTTTTTGCCTCAGTTCGGCTAGAAATCCGTCCCACAGGGAAGATAAAATCTGTAAGCACAAAATCTGTGGCATCAATGAATCCATCTTCCTGTTGATTACAATATCATAATTGATTGATTTATATGTGTGCATTTCGCTTCCTTTTAGGCTAAAGGCGATGAAGAAATTGGCCTTAGGGTTCGTGTGAGAGTGCAAAAGAGTAAGGTATGTTAGAATGTATGAGTATGTGCCTATCAATGTTTTTCCTTTAACTTGTTTATATCATTTCAGTGATGGCTCTTGACATGCACACTTGGAACATGACATGTGGTTTCTGGAATGCCTTAAAATTTTTACATTTATTTCACCAAGATTGTCTCAGTAGATTGCCCAAAAAAAATCCTGTTCCATTCAAGTAGTCCCCCGGAGAGAGAGAGATCCATAATTATAGAGAAGACTGTTATTCATATGATCTTTTAGCTAAATTCAGTTAGCCGTTTCCATAGAGTTCCAGTGTTGTCTTTATTCTATGTCCTGATATTCCTATTTTTCTATTCTTACTAGAGCTAACTTTGATGAATGCCTCATGAGCCTTGCATTAAAAGCTTTACTTTCACTGTTCTTTTGATCCTTTTAATCCCTGCAAAGTTTTACACAAATATGCTCTGATCTGCACTATGTTGTGTTTCTCTCCGACTCTATACTTCTCTCTAGTGATCCCTGATTTAGCAAGTTGTGTTAGGTATCAAGGCCTTACAAACAAGCTGAATTTGAGATTATATTTGGAGAGGGAGTCAGCAAGCTGGTAAGTATCACAGCTAAAAAGGAATTTTCACCTCACAGTATGTGCATCATTAACTATTTTGACTTTATATCTCAATGCAGGGTTGCATTTTAGACTGCGCAGAAATCTTGGATGTTGTCATAAAGAAGGGCTCTTGGTATAGCTATGGAGATCATCGGTATGTTTGCGAACAACTTCTTGCCCATGAGTGTTCTTTTGAAATAATTCGGCACACACTGTTTGCTTTCTTTCCATTAGAAGTGCACCGTTTAATTGCATCACTGCAACTTAATGATGATAAAAATGAAATGTTACTTCTCTTTGTTGAAACAGGTTGGGACAGGGAAGGGACAAAGCAATGCTGTACTTGAAGGAGAACCCTCATCTTTTAGAAGAACTTGAAAAGGTTGGTTACACCTAAGCCTGCTTGATACTTTTTGAATTGAAAAACAAATAAGATCAGATGTATTAATCGAGTGATTGCTGCTTGCTCCGCTTGTCTTGCCTTTACGCTTAGATCAAGCGGTGTTTTATATATGTTAAGTACTTATATAATAAAATTACTTGTAGGTTGTTCGGTCTTCATTGATAGATGGAACTGGCCAAGCAGGCTTTGCATATGCCAGGAACACACCCCCAACATCCCTTGAAGATGAAATTATATTTGAAGAAACTCCATGAAGATCAAATTCTTCTGGCATTTACTGATTAACTGGGTGATGCTTTGCATACCGATGAAGAAAGATTTCTTCTTCCAATTGGAAGTGGATGTGGTTTTGAAGATTTAAACACCATTTCTTGGCTGAACCAGGTTCGATTGGGAAATGTATATGCAGCTCAGGTGATTTGAGTTTGTACTGTTTCTCTCTCTGATCTTCAGAGGAGCACAAGCAACACAAATGGAGAAATGAGCAAACAGAGAAAAGTGAAAGCAGTATAGATATGTACTTCTAACTTGTAACAAATCAAAAGAGTAATGGATTATTCCATTTTATTCCCTTGATTGCTATTTCCTCTTATCTATTGCTTGCTGCAGTCGTTTCTAATTACATTCACGTTCATTCTCAATTTTTCACTTATTGGGGTTGGAGTAATAGTATTGATGGCTTGTCACAAAATATAATTACTAGCCTTATTATGTATGATTATACCAATATAACAATTCCTTTTATTATACAACTTGGACCAATTAGGGAATACTTAAAAAATAAATTTTGATTTTTTTGTTAAACTCTCAAAAATATCATTACATCTATAATAAACATTGTCTTTAATATAATAATATCAATATATTCTTGAGTACCTTGACTGTGCTTTAATCTTGGAGAAAAGTGTAAAAGAACCAGAAAAAGATTGAATTAGTCTAAATAAAATAATTAAATTATAGGACCATTCACATACCTTTGACAAATAACAAAATTTAGCGACAAAAGTTTGAAAAATTCTAATAATGAATCTTTCCGGTAATAACACCCTCAAATGCAAACAATCCGAAGTATGTACTTCTCCAACTATAAACAACTCAGACTCTAAAAGCTCTGAAGCTGCTGCCAAGCCGCTATCTACAGCACCTTCAACATTGGGACTAACACAGAAGTCTCCATAGCCAATTTCTTATTTCTGTCCCAAACACATCTTTCCACAGGGGCAATACTAGCAGCTGGAAATGCACTCCCCCTAAAAGAACCAACCAACATTACAAAACAGTTAGCTCCCTTGTTAATATAGAATCACCTGCTAGTGTTAATTTCACAGGAATTTACCATTAAGTAATGGAAGGACTAGTAAATAAAGTAAATAGTCAGAAAAATAAAGAACGGTTCCATTCGGCCTCTTTCCATAATGGCCTTGTCTTGCACGCAGGATGGACTAAGGTAAAGAACATTTGAATACTGTTTAACATTCAAGTACCATGACTCCTTCAAACACGTTCTTTCCATTGAACATTGTTATGAGGTCTCAAAGAAAGAATATAATTACCAAAAAAGTCCTAGAACAAGTAAGCAGTTATGCACCTTTTGTCATTTTTTGTACTTGAATTTATTGTTGCATACTGCTCACTTGTGTGGGACTTTTTGGTGATTGGATTCCATCCTTGGGATCTCATAGTGGCTTTCCCTTCTTTCTATGTTATAATTATGATGGACTCAAATACTCAATCACAAATACTCAAGAACTGCACAAATTCCTACAGGGATATGCTGCAGATCTGAATTCTGTAAGAAAAGTGTTTCTTGATTTGAACTTGTATAAATATCTACTTAATGATATGGCTTGAATAGAGGAGAATGAAGGAGAAAGAAAGGTTTGGGTTAGATTTGAGGTGGGAAAAATATTTAAATCAAATTTTCTCTCCCATTCTCCTCAATCCAAATATACCCCTTTTCGCGATTCATTTCTCAAGACAATCCAATCCAAGCCTACCAAGTACTGGATACGTGATGTATATGCCTATGATGCAACACTTAGCAGTCTACTTAGATCTCCCATTTACATACTGACATCTATGGGCTTTCTTGAAAAAGGGTTGAGATTTGTTTAGTCCGACGCTTTGAAATTCTTGGAAAAGCTCATCAGCCACTTTTTTGAGTGCTGTGTCCGAAGGCTTCTTGAGTCCAGTTTGAGCAATTATGGTCTCTGCCTGCATATTCTGCTGTTGAATGAAGAACCCATCTGTCACTGAAAAGGAAACATGCCATTGGCAATCAATAAGTTATTAATTAACGGAAAATGATAGAAGATTAAACAAATACCTATTGGTAGAACGGCCTGGCTTACTGCTCTCTCAATGAGTCCACCTTAAAATGTTAGAATTCTTAATGGAGAAGCCTTTAAAGGTTATCTGAAAATTTTGAACCATAAATTGAATTTGTTTCACAGAAGATTATCTTAAGTAGACATTTAAAAGACTCAATCAAGACATCTTCTCTACCAATTTCAATTTTCAGTTTGGATAGCCAAAATGGTGTAAGCCAAAACCAATAGTGCAGTGAACAAGAAAATCAAACAAGCCATGCAGATTTCAGTTACTATTGATGACAACTTCAGTGGTATTAGCTTCTATCATACTGTGGTTAGAGGCTCTGCAAATGCCAGCATTACAGTGAAACACGGCCTAGCAAGAAGATCACGCAACTTAGCCGGCAACAAATTCATATCTGCATTCATCACAAAAGTCAGCATCCAGAGTTTCGACGCAAGTTTTCACCTTTCAGAATACAAACTACTTACTTCGATGCCCCTTGGGCAGATTTGAATATAAATAGTCAAAACACAGCCCATCTGTCTAGCTTATTAATTTCATGTTGGTTAATCCGTATCATTATTAGTTAATGAAAAGGAATCTTTAGTTCATCACTTATTTTATAAGACACATGATAATCACAATATCGCAATAAGGGACAGTGTTGCAATCACTCTTCTCCTCAATTTCTAATAAGGCTTCATACTGAAAATAAAAACAAGCATTTTATATCCGTAGTTATTTCCTTTGAAAATTCTCACTTATTAATAACCTTTCAAGAGCAAATTTCTCAGCTTCTTCCATTAATCAACATTCAAAATTAAAAAAAATTACCATAAAACAAAATATATGTATCTAGTACGGATACCCATAGCATTGGCCATGTTTAACAATTCGAAGTAAAAGCAACAGTAAACAGCGAAAGAATACTCATGATTCATAGAGTTTTTCTGTCATGGTTTATATTGAGGACTGGAGGTAGTATGTAAAAAGCAAGTCATCATATCATACCAAGAGGTGGCAACCTCCCTGACACTTCTGTGAATCTGGGAGAAACTATATTCTTGTCTGATCCAACAATCCCCTTAAACTGGCCAAGAATTTGTCCATCTAAGCCCATCAATGCCCATAAGTGTTCAACATCTGACCACTCAATTTTTCCAATAGTCACTCCAAACTTGCTTTCCACACCTGAACGCAAGGGGGGAATTCACATTTTTGTTGGGCCACCATCAACTCTGAACAAAGAAATAGACAACAGAATGAAGTGAATATCACCATTCTCATTGCACAATGCTTTGCATATAGAATTCATGCCTGGAACACCCACATATCTCTTGCTTAATCCTTCCTTTAACATTTTAAAGTCAGAGAGAGAACAATGCTTACGCAAAAAAAAAAAAAAATCCTACAAATTTTAAGCAAGTACATGAATGATGATGGAAATGACAGTGGAAAAAGGAAAATAGTGCACCACATAAACAAAAGGAAAAAAAAAACATCAGAGTCACTATCCATGTGTATCAATTATACACAAGGCACCAATAAGCACAGAAACAGATAAAACACTGCCTGATAAATGATTTAGATCAAATGTTACTGCTCAATACCGTAAACAATCATATCATACGTTTGAAAAAAAACTAGTCAACCTGTTCTATGTCAGTAAATTTGCGAGTGCAAAAATCAAATGAGCCAAACTTTTCTTGCCATTCAGCTATGAGGCCCCTTGATTCCCATTCTTGAACTAGAGGTAACTCCTCTGACTTGCTAATTGAGAAAAATGGAGCACCGTGGTCCAAGAGTAGCTCCTTCCCGTCTTCAATGCTCTCTCTGAAATTAATAAGACCATCAAATTTTGGACATTTCCCAAAAAATACAATGTTATATCTGAGAATTTCATCAGCGCTACAAGTCCTTGCTGTGACTAATGCAGGTGTTGATAGAAATACATAAATTGTGAGACATTTATAGACATTTTTAACTGCTCAGAAACACCTAAAAGCATTTAAAAGAAAAAAGCCAAAAACGGGCGGAGCAATGAATGTTCCTTCTGCTAAGTTTATCGGGATGATTATCATCATTGAAGAAAACAAGCGCCAAATCAGTGAGAAGTATTAAACATGAAATTCAGAAGTGACTTTGACATGCTTATACATTATCACAATGTGATAGAACATAAATAAAACTGTAGAAAGGAAGGAACCTCCGTTGGGACATGCGCCCACCAGGGCCTCTAGCTGACTCGAAGAGGGTGACTGGAACTCCATTTCGGGCAAGAGTTGAAGCGCAAACAGCTCCTGAAACTGCCCACATTCCATTAATTTCTATTAATGCCCATCCCTAAAAGTCCAAAGCTTACGAGCACCACGCCAAAAAAAAAAACATATAACTTACTTCCACTCTCAACCACGGCGACCTTGGTGACAGCGTTGTTCATGGCTTCTCTGACTCTCCTTATAACGGGTCCAGCTTTCTCGGAAACGCGATTCTTTGTCGCAGAAGTCAAATAAAAAAAGGGGAGAGCCGAGAAGGTAGCAACCCTTGATCTAATCTACTAGAGGTGGAAATCAACGATCATGGTAGTGGGTCGCAGTTCAAACACGGACCCCGTTTTCTAGGTCCGGTAGGTGTTGAATCGGTCCGCCGGACAACCAACTCCCGAACGGGTCATTCATGATCGTGGTGTAATTGTTGGCGCGTCAAGGGCGAGTCGATTTCTTCAACGGTCTCGGTTCTTCCCCATCCTCACTGCATCTATATTTTTACCAAAAAAAAAAATTAATATATTAGATTTGGTTAAATTTACAATCAAATTTCAAATAAAAGAATTAATGAATAAAATATCTCAAATATTTATAAAGTCACCATAAAATTTTAGGAGTAGTTGCTAAAGTTATCATTAACAACTTTACCAGCATTCATTAACAATCACAGTAGCTATTCTTAAGACCTTATGGTAATTTTATGAATTTTTGTAACATTTACTTATTAATTTTTTTATTTGAGACTTAAATATAAATTTATCTAAGATTCTTGTTTTTGAATGATTCAATTAGTTAGATTTTTAAAAAACAAATTTAGTCCTATTTTAAATTTATATTAAATAGGTTCAGCCGCACCCTAAACTTGCAAGAGTTTGCAACCCTTAATCTTTGGAAAATAGTCAATATTGAAACGATTCAAGTCAAATAGTGATATCGATCTTGACCGTTCACTTAATGTTAACATAGCCTTAAAACGGAAGTAAATTTAGCTAATATATTACGAAGTCAAAGTCAATATAAGACATTTTAAGTTCATGCTTGTTTTACAGTAGTTGGCCCGGTAAAAAAAACGTGTTGAAGCTATCGACCACGCTATGGAATTTGAATTTACAGGTCAGACCATATTTTTGACTTCAAAATTTGAAGTCAACCTTTCTTTAATTTTCACTGTTTAAATTATCAATGACAAAATAATTAAACAACAAGACCCCACAAAGATTGGTTGGCAAAAAAAAAAAAAAAGACTCCACAGATTGAAAATTCCATCAACAAGCGTTGGTCAGTCTGTGGACAGTGCTTCAATTTCACTTAATCAAACAAACAAATTGTGTTTAATCCTTAACATAATAGTCAATTAACATTTTTTAAGAAATTTTAAAAATTAAATACATTACTTAAAGTATTTATTTATATGTATATTTATATCATTACCTCTGGTACTATAAACTCAAATTGACTTTTTTCTGAGAGATTAATAAAGTTAAATACATTGCCTTAAAGCATTTGTGTTTATCATTTTTCTCCAAATTAATTCGTGTGATGTATAAAATGATATATATTTCAATGATACACATAAATAAATATTTTTAAATAATGTATTCAGCTTATTTAATCTCTTAAAAAGTCAACGGTTTTTATATTAAATGCATGTGATGAATGGTATCTATTTATATTTTGTAAGTGAGAAAAATTAGTTTAAAAAAATTATAAATATAAATATTGTAAAGTATATGGCTTCTCTAATCTCCTAAAAAAAGATTTGCTCTTGTATTAATGATTTAAGATATAATTAGAAAAGTGATAAAATTGCATGAGGTTGACAATTTGATCCTTCCCCTTTAATCAAAGCATTCGTTTTAAATGCATGTTGTAGTATAATATGAGGCATTAAGGTAGAGAAGTCAAAATAAGAAAATTCCTCCGAGGACCCCACTGAATTTTTTAAGGCTGGCATTCACACTTAGTTAGGATAATATTTTAAAACAAGTTCGTATCATCATCATGATTATCATTACTATTAATCAAATTAATTAAATAGGCCAACACGAAACACGATTAGTTGATTCAAAAAATAAACAACTTGATCAGCATAGTCGCCGCTTAATTCCAAAGATGGGAACAATGAATATTCAAAGCTAGCGGTATTCTTCCATCATCGCCCTCCCCAAGACAATAACTGCCGATACCCTCTTGAAGAGGCCTCACAAAACCCAATTCAATTGCACTCTCTCTTGTTTCTCCCTTTTATTCTGCCTTCTTTTCCTTCTTCACAGCTTTGTCAAGGAGGCTCTTTTCTAGCTTCCGACAGCTGCTTCTCCGGTTAGTTTCAGTAGCATTCTGTTTCGTTACCCCTCAATTATAGGATTGTGTTCTGTTTTTTATATTTCTTTTTGGAAACTTGCAAGTGTTTTGTATTTGGTTTCTTGGGGGAAAATTGGTGCTTAAGTGTTCCTCTGTGTCTGTGGGCGGTTTATTGGCTAGTTGCTCTTTCCCTCCTTTTCCTCATCCTCTAAGTTTTGTCATGGAGCTTCAGAGTTATCTCATTTTATTTCAACACTTCAAACTTTCATGCTTGAACTCCTTGAGCAAAGGAAAAAAAAGGCATAAATGAACAGTGAGGAGAACTTCATTGCGCAAAAGTTAGGTTAAATAAAGTGGAACACAAGTTAAACGCATGGCCTGCAATACGTGACTAAGGGAGACAAATAGTGTGATTGATCCCAATTTCATTACTCTCTCTGGTCAGCAAGAAATTTTCTATAATCCTTAACCGTATTTTCTAGTTTTGACTTGTTTTCACACTGCACATTATGGCTTAGTTACATGGAAGTCACATAATGTGTTCAGTTGATTCTGCATAGATTTCCAGATAACCTGATGGAGGTCTGTGTCTTTATGTGGTTTAATTTTAACTATGCTTATAATTCTTTTTGTACACACCTCTTTTAGGAGGCAACCCTCTTTCATTATCAGTGGACATATCAGCAGAAAAAATTGGAATTAGTTAGTCAGTTATTACTTTTAGCATTTAGCGCCCCTGTGACATACCATGGAATCCGTGCAGATTGTTCAGCTCTGATAAGATATGTGTCACTTGATTGTTTTTATAAGATATGTGTCACTTGATTGTTTTTATAAGATATATGACCCTTTTAAATCTGATGGTTCAATCAGGTGGCCTTGGCAGTGGTTTCATTTGAAGCAATCGTTATCATTTGAAGGTGAAAACTGCTCCCTAGTAGTTGCCTTCAGTCAGTCATGACGTCTTGTTTTTCTTACTTATTTGGTAGGAGGTATACATCTCCAGTGATACGAGATCCCGAAATTGATGAAGGTATTTAAATAGTTGATATTTTCAGTATATGTTTGTGAGGCTTTCTTAAAATTGATTTATGTTCGAAGGACATGGGTGTATGCTTGAATTAAGATGCTCTTAGCATGATGCATTGAACAAATACTACGCTCAGTGTTAAAATTTGATTGTACAAGTTTTTCAACAGAATTATCAGGTGTTCACAATGTTATTCTTTATGCCTACAAAGAATTAAGTATTGCCACTGAGGATTTTAGTCCAGCCAAGAAAATTGGAGAGGGAGGCTTCGGTTCCGTCTATAAGGTAGTTGCACCACTTGTAAGCCCAAGATTTCAATTCTTCCTTGCATTACCATAGAATGAAGTGTGAGATTGATTTCACACTCCTCCTGATGAATGAGATCTTGAGAGAATTCTGTGAATGGCCAGGGAAAGTTAAAAGATGGAAAAATTGCTGCTATCAAAGTCCTTGCAGCTGAATCAAGTCAAGGGGTGCATGAATTCTTGACAGAAATCAAAGTGATCTCAGAAATAGAGCATGAAAATTTAGTTAAGTTATATGGCTGTTGTGTGGAGGGCAATCACAGAATATTAGTCTACAATTACCTTGAGAATAACAGTCTTTCACAAACACTTCTAGGTGAAAGCATTTATTCTAATTCATCAGTAACTCTGAGTGTTTTATGTGTTGATAGATGTTACTGAATCCTGACCTTATGCCCGTTATTTTTTTATTAATGGCTCTATTCTTTTCACTTCCAGGGGGACGTCACAGCAGTATTTTCTTCAACTGGCAAACACGGACTAGAATATGCATTGGGATTGCCCGTGGGCTTGCCTATCTTCATGAGGAGGTAAAACCACATATTGTTCACAGGGATATAAAAGCAAGCAACATTCTCCTTGACAAAGACCTCACGCCAAAGATTTCAGATTTTGGACTTGCAAAGCTTATCCCACCAAACATAACTCATGTCAGCACACGTGTGGCAGGGACAATGTAAGTTCTGCTTCTATGAAACTTTCTCTTCTGATTCAGAGTCTCTGCAGAAACGTAAGGAGTTTTATTCATAAGGCTGGTTTTTTCTGTTGTTTTCAATATGCATGGTAACGTCCTGGTAGGAAGACTCTCTCGGTTTTAAATTCAAGATCTCCCACTTTTACTAGGAAATTGATAGTTAGGGCTCCTAACATATGCTTATTAACCATAATTACATGGTATTTTGTTTGGTAAAGAGTTTCTGGTTGGGTACTGAAGTTAATTCATTGAATGATTTTACTTTTATGTATGCATTAATGGTTTCTGATCTCTCAGATGGGGTGGTCATACAAGAGGAAAACATTTCAATATCTCGGACAAATTATGTTTCTTCTGCTATTTTTATTTTTTTCTTGAACTATTGAACATAGGGAATTTATTGCTACATGTTCTGTTTCAGAGGTTATTTGGCACCAGAATACGCAGTAAGAGGGCAGGTGAATAGAAAAGCGGACATATACAGTTTTGGTGTACTTCTTTTGGAGATTATCAGTGGCAGATGTAATACGAATACGCGATTGCCAGTGGAAGAACAATACCTTCTAGAAAGGGTATGGATCTCTCTTCTATCATATCCATGATACATGGTTGAAAGAAAAATAGAATCTTTTTGTCACTTTAATGAATTAAGGTTTTCAGATGGAAATGACATTAAATGGTATCAGTTAAAGTGGGGAAACTTATTTGTATGTCAATTTAATTCTTGACAGTGCTTTTAGATAATATAAGTTGCTTCTTGCCGACCCTTCAAGTTGTTTCAAATTGAATTTGGGAAATTTGAGGTCTAAAGATTTCATACTGTAACTCTGTAAGTGATGCGTTAAGATTTATATCTCTCTCTTGGCTTGTTGGATCGAATATCTGCTACACGGTTGATTTATAAATCACTCTGGAATTTCAGATAGCTTGTTACCTTCAATAATACTGAGAAAATTGCTCTGAAATACAAATACGTGTTTGGAGAATTAATTACCCAACGATACCTGAATTCCAGTACACGTACTTTATGTGAATGAAATCTTTCAAAATACCATTACTTTTTTATAAATTATCAAGTATCATCAGTTAGTTAATCCTTCAAAAATGTATTTATGGTTTTCCAATAATACTGGCCTGACTGAAATTTAGAATTAAACTGATGAATTAATTATTAAATATATCTCCTAAAAAACACAACTTAGAAGAGGCATTGCCCAGCATTGTGATTGAATTTGTATAACTGCAATTCTATTCTGTGGCTTCTTATAATATTTCAGGACGTACTCTTATTTAAACTTCTGTGTTACAGACATGGAGTTATTATCAGGAAAAGATTTTGGTAGGGCTGGTAGACACATCACTAAATGGGGAATTCGATGCCGAGGAAGCTTGCAAGTTTCTTAAAGTTGGCCTTCTTTGTACTCAGGAAGTTCCAAAACTCCGGCCATCCATGTCTTCGGTGGTCAAG
>JANTPZ010014945.1:0-12455 GCA_025593235.1 Vachellia pachyceras
ATTGAATTAAAATTGTTGATGAGTATGAATTTAAAATTGAGAGATAGACACGTTAACAACTGCATAAAACGGCGCATTTATGAATCTTTGAACAAACCCATTTGTTCACACAATGCTAAGGGTTATAATATATACTTTACTGGCTTTAAAATAATTATAATAAATTAAATATCTTCTTCAGGCAAGACGACTAAGTCAGCGAAAGTTGTTTAATTTCATGGAAATTAATGCGTGTCAATCACATATCAATTCTGATTTCCCAGTTGATCAGTTTGACTTTTCTGGAACTCCAAAATTTCGAATGACTGTGTCTGTATATAATATATATATATGCAATTATTGTGGAAAAGAATTATATCATAGAAAAGGATTTGCTTCTTCCCCTTTTTGGTAAGTCTCTATAGACTATACAATGGCTCCGTTTGGATAGCCCGTTGGAAAAACGGACACAGATTCTAAGGTAGTTTATGTGAGAGAAAAAGTGTCTCGGTAAGCGCATCCGTTGGTAAAACGGGTAAAACAAACGCACCCAATGTTATCGTGCTTAATCAATATTTAAAGCGTTAGAATACTTTTAATCAAAAGATTCATCTTAAAATTTCATTAAATGCTGTTTCTGATCTTTTTCTAATTTTTTTTCAAATAATTCTAAACTGTTTAATTTATTATTATCACCTGCATATCCAATAAACTTCTTTATACTTGTCTCTCGGAGTCAAATCTCTGCCATTTTGTCTTTAGAGAGAGTGCCTTCTCTTCTACCATGGTTGAGCATATATTGGGTCTGTTTTCGTAACGGTCTAGAAAAGTATTTTACATGAGTTAAGATAAATATATGAAGGAGATTATCTTATTTTACGTAAAAATACTGTTAAATGTACTTTTAAAAGTATAAACGTTCCCCCACATTATTGCTACAAAATTGATTAACCTAACTGACCATAATCCAATTGTATAGAAACTTGATAATTTTATAAATGTAATTTTTTACATGGATAATATATTTGAAAATCGATTCATGGTATCATTTGAAAAATAAAATAGATAATTATTTGATTTTGCGTGTAATTGATTTTCTTTGTGTACTTAATTATATATATATATTGTATTTCGTGGTTTTATAATTACTGTCATACAAAAGAAAACAGAAACTTGTTTAATTTCAGATCATACAAGGATTTGGTATTTGAAATCATATGCTTAGTTAAAATTATAACAAGAATATCTTAAATTCTAAAAAAAAATTAAACAACATTGATAATATAATTTACTCATATAATACAGTTATAATATAATTTTATTGTATAATACGGTTATAAGTAATATGTTTACATGTTTCATATCATGGAAATAACACATACTGACAAATTTTGTAAATTAATGTTATATTACATCTGGTTGATTTTAGTAAATTTGTTACTACTATTAGCCTCCTTAATAGTTACGTATGTTAAATAATATAATAATTTTTTATTTTAGTCACTCAATATCATATTCATTATTCAATGCCACCGCATTGATTAATTTAAATACACAGATATCATTAAAAATATTTTAATAAAATAAGAATATTTCCACCAAACAGTGTGTGCTCGCGCTGTAGTAAAATAGTGTTTCAAATATTTAGTGCAAACTTAATTATTGATTAATTTTATTAGATGAATATATATATTGTTCAATAAATTATAAGGTATTCTGACATATAAGTTTCTTTGAAGTCTTGTACATATATATGGCACATACATGAACGCATTGAATATATATATATATATATATTTATCACCAGCTCCCTTGTCTCTAGATATTTAAGTGACCTGTCAGCAGCCCTTAAATTAAAATGGTCCCACAGGTAATTTTTCTTAAACACTTTGTTGGATTTGAGGTCTTATGATCTAACATCATCTAACCCAACTTGCTAGTTTATTTATATCCAAATGTCACCATTTCATACCAGTGGAATAAGATTGGGCACATGCACATGGGTGACGATGCAAATGCAAACATTTTCAATACATGTCGTTTTTTTATTGACTTATCCGTTCGTTGAAGTTAATGCTAAAACATATGCAATATATTATTCCCTACATGTGTCATAGAAATTATTCCCCATCACCTTATGATGTATCAATATGGCGCGTATTTAGAAAAACAGTGAATAAATATTTTTATGGTTTACGATATACGTGAATGAGATTATCTTAATTTATAGAAAAATACTGTTGAACATATTATATCGTCTCCCAGATTGGCAGATGGACTCTGTGTTAAGCACAAATATTGCTTGCATTTGGCAAGGCGTTGTTGGAGGAAAAGGAGCGGTGCGAGAGCAAAATAGGCGGCGGTTAACGTTTGGAATGTTTGGTTCAGCGGTGGTCCATAAGCCCTTCTACCCCAAATGCTCTTTCTTACATAAGGAGGGTCAGAGCTACTTCTACCCAGTGTTGAGCATGCGGTCTTCCACCTGAGGTTCATACTGTTGAAGCATGAAACCATTTATTCCAGCTGGAGCAATAAATCACTGATCAATTCTTCCAGTCTCAGGAACTATGCTGAACAATTGAGCAACAGAGTTAACCACACGACACTTCTTGTTATTCTTCCCCTACCCTTCCCTTTGCTTTTCACTTTCGAACTCGAATTTGAAGACGATGAAGAAGGTGACGACAATGGCAGCACCGAAGGTATCTCAAAGTTGGTCCTTGCCTTGGTGCCTCTCAGTCGCCTCGCGGCCGCGCCATACGTGCCGAGCATAGTTATGAAAACCGGACCGGAAACCGGCGAACCGGCCACTGGTCCGGTCCGGTTTTGCATTTGACCCCGGGTTGGGGTCAACCCGACCAACCCGAGTGTGAACCGGTCAACCCCGCCGGTAAGGTGAGTTGACACGGTTAGTTTTAAAAAATATTTTTTTTATTTTTTTACAAAAAATATTATGATGAATGTGAAATTAGTGTATTAGAGTGGGATATGACAATAGAAGCTACGAAATATATATTACAGCTTGAGGAATTATGATTTTCTTCATCAATGAATGCATATATACGTATGAGAAAAATAGGGGGTGCTAAGATGAATGAAAACAATGTAGTTAATTATAGTGTAAGTAGAAGAATAAATCTATATACGCCCTAAAAGAATACAAGTTGATATTTTCCCACCTAACATTCTTCTATACTGCCATTTTGTTGCATGTTGATTGTTCTTGTTTTATTTGTAGAATACACGGAGGATAACATTTTGGTGTTTGAAGGGAAAAAATAAATTTGCCCCTCACCATATATATTGATATTTTGTTTGAATGAATATTTTGAAATGATAAATAATGTTGGATAATAGATAATCTATAAGTATATTATTAATTTGGTAATTATTATTTTGTTAATAATGAAATTTACCACTTACTTTTTCAAATTTTCAATTCTAGATAGTTTACTTATGTTAATGTGTGATAATATTTATTTTTTTTAATTTTTTATTCCTTACCGGTCTGACCCACTGACCCTTAACCCACTGCCTTGTCCGGTTCAGTCACCGGTCGGTTTTAATAACCTTGGTGCCGAGGGCCTCCTCCGCCATGTCGAATGTACCCAGCCAGTGACGGCACCGCCTGATTCTGTCATTTATCTCCACTGACCACCTCCTCCCACGGCCTCTTCCTCACTCCTCTGTAGCTCTTATTTACCGACAGACTCTCACTACCCATTACTCCTCTGTATCCTTTTATTTTTATTTTTATTTTTGCCCATGGATTCCGTTTAAGTTGAGAACAGAAATTAGTGGGGTAATGCTAGTGTTTAAGATTGTAGTGAAATGAAATGTTGAGCATTTTTTGTTAGAGATTTTATTTCGGGGAAAGCAAAGAAATGTTGAGCACGTCTAATCCAATATGTTAGGATTTGTATGAACTATTTTCACTATGTGCCACAAAGGATGTGTCTTGAGCCTTTCTTGGGGCAAAAGATGTTGGTTAATGTTCTAATTAATGAATGATAAATAAATTGAACATAGATATTTGTAGCAATGCCCAAATTGTATTCGTGATATAACTAGAGATCAAATTGTAGAGATTTTATGATTCAATTAGTTATGTGATATTATTAGTTATTTGAAGAATTTTACTTTTTAATGATATTTATTTTACATATATTTTCATTCATTCCATTTTCTGTTTTCAAAAAATTATTTCTTCAATATTTATCCAAACACTTTCTCTTTTTTTTAAAGTCATTTTTTCCACCGTTAATCTAAACATAAATTACGTTACATTTTTAACTTCTACTCAAAATTTCTTTTTTTAAATAATTTCAAAAAAATTGTCACTTCTCACCTCGTTTATCCAAACGTTGCCAATTATTTTGCAGATTTCAAACGATCGACCTGCTCTGAAAAGTACTTGCCAGAATATGCCTTTTGGATCCTATCCCTTTGACTCAGAAGGTGTCGTATTTACTATTCAACAAATTGGAATGTAATTACACACAGGGGCCTACACGTTATCTGGGACAACATTTGACACATATTTCAGTCAGTAATTTTTTTTGCTCCAAATTTATTATATTTTGACACAGTCATTTTTTCCTTATATTTTCATTATAAATCCATCGCATGCCCGTCGAAAAATACATTTTTGAGATGGAATTCTGGATGTTATAAATTTTTGTCACAAATATATGTGGGATTGTCTTATTTGTTAAAGTGGACGAGACCAATAGAACAAGTTAATTATGTTTCAAAAGCAATAAAATTGTTTGATAAGAGGTGCAGGGACATTAACTATTTTGTGATTCATTAAATATTTTTTAAGCGTGTCCATCATGAGATACTTTAATAATTTAGGGAAATTCATCATCAGATTCCAAGTAATCTAATTAATGAAAAAAATATCATAAAAATTGGTAAAATTACCATTAAGTTCCAACTGTAAATGGTCAGGTTGTTATTGACGGCTAGTGAGGTTATTAATGATAATCGGACCAGCTACTACTGGAATATAATGGTGATTTTGTTTATCTTTTGAATATTTTATTCATTAATTCTTCTGTGTACGATCTGATGATAAATTTTCCACCGTTGTGTATATATATATCTGTAATTTCACACTTGAGTATGAAGGATTGGGAATTCATATCGTGTCCACAAAATATAACACTTAATCCCATTTGAGAAAGCGGTAGATAAGTACTATTATATAAACCGGGGTAAATATGTGAATGAAATTATATCGTTTTACGGAAAATCAGTATTAAACGTGCGTTTAACTTTTACCGTCGTTTTGTCAAACAAGTTGATTAGATTTAATTTGGAATACTTAACTACAACTTACACTCCTGCATTCAATTTGGAAGATCTAAAGGTACATAAATTAAAACTTTTCCTCCCAATAGGTCACATGAAACTCATCCATAAATTAAATTAGAAATTAAAAAGCAAATAAAATCCCTTACATCTGGGCGACAACACGTAGATGCACAGGCCACCATATGTTCTAAATTAAATTAGAAATTAAACAAACAAATAAAATCTCTTTAGAGAACGCATAAGTTTTAAATTTGAATCTGCCAGTGGCAAAAAGCTTGAGACTTCAGACCCGTTAGCTGAGTTGGTGGAGTTGGAGTTGTTTATTTTTTTAAAAAAATTTTAATCAAATACACGTTAGCTGGACGCAATTGTAATTTTAATGGAGTTGAGTAATATTTATTACCATGTAAGATAATTATTTCATGACTCAAAATAAATCATACATTGAAAGGAATAAATCATTCAATGTGGAAAGATTAAAGATTAGGTTATCGGTTGGTCAAAAGTTCCGAAATTGAATTGCATTGAATCATGGTTAAGTGACTCAATTATAAGTAGATCAAAAGTTGAGAGAATAAAGGATTAATTTTTCCCCTTTTTATGTATACACTTATCCATGACATGTGAAATGCCTATGCTTTATACAAATAACATATATTAAAACAAATTAAAAGCCATGAACCATAATGCTTGCCATTGATGAAGCTTGTCGAACACATCCACCCTCGCATACACACACATCCATACTTTACATTATGCCCGTATTTGAAAAATGGTTAGAAGAGATTGGCCAAAAAAAAATCGTTAGGAGAGCGATCGTTGACCACAATGCATTTTAGAAAATGACGTTTGAAAACTACGTTTCGGCCATAGAATGCATTCTATCAATCGGTCGAGGCCCGTTTGCAAAAGATACGTATGTTTGTATATCAATGTAATGGAATTCATTCTTTACCCAATGGAACTTTTCCTTAATGTGACTCCACATTTCACTTTCCATTTCACTATCTCCACCTCTCTCACACACACTTATCTCACTTTCTACCCTACACAAGTCAAGGCGGCGGAGAAGTGCTTATAAGTACTTTTACACAAGTCAAGATAAATATATGGAGAATATTGTCTCTTCTTACAAAAAAAACACTGTTGAACGTGATTATAAGTGTTTATAAGCACTTTTAACAATTTACCAAACGGTAATCACGAACACACAACTCATTGATCTCTCCTTTTCACTTCCCTATAAATCTCATCGTCCAAATGTATAGACTTTTGATATGTCCGTTGGTCCTTTTTGATATGACCTTTAGTCCCTTTTTTTTAATGTCAAAATTACTAGTAACGTTAAATTAGTAATTTTGGTTGATGCTGACTATTTAACACCGATAGAATATTTTGATCCTACACAGATAAATCATGTACGTGACTACATTTTGTAATATTCAACTAATTATGTGATATTTGTATTAGTTCGACAATTGTACTTTTCAACTGTATGCAATATAAATGTATTTTCCTTTATTTCAATTGTTTATCATTTTATTTTTTCCAAATTTTATCATAAAATATAAAATAATCATATGCATTAATAATCTTCATGGCTTTTTAATTAATTTTCATTCAAAAGTCATTCTCCAATATTTAGCCAAACGTATAAACATTCTACCAAAATGTATTTTGGCCAACGGTTTATTCAAACATAAATAAAATGCATTCTGTTACGAAGGCTACACAAGAAGACCAAAGGACAACATGCATGAGCTGCATGAAGATGGGAGAGTTTTAAGCATTACATCTGGTCTTTAATATAATTGTAATTTTTTTAAATTAATTGTCTAACTTAGAAACCTAAACAGAATGTAACGATATATATAAATAAATATATTTAAGTAATATATTTATATTATCTAATATTCATAAAAATAAAAAATTTAACTGGTTTTTATATTAAAATCCGAAAGTAATAGTGAAATCCAACTCAAGTTAACGAGTTAGACTAATGAACATCTGAACTGGTTTCCCAAACGATCTGGATCAAGAGAAGAGGATTATATATATATATATATATATTTCTTTCTATACTGAGCCTGTAACATGCTTTAGAAAAGTCATTAGATCCATTTAAATCGATCTCTACTTGTGGGGAAACAGGTTTGCTTTCCCTATCCCTTCATTGAATTTGTGAAGACTTTTTTGTGATTATTGATGGATTGTTTTAATTATCCTTTGAAATTTCAAATTTTCTTTGTCTGAACTCTTTCACAAGAAGGATAGACATGAAATAGCTTTCATGGATGAGGACATTTGAGTTCATCTTAACCGGGGAAATAAGAAGACAAACTTGAAGGATTACGTCTTGTCCAAAGTGATTTGTAGACAAGTCATTTGTTAGTTTCAAAAAAGTATTAAACACATTTTATATCTTATATGCACGTATGTAATAAAAAGATGATGAGAAAGAGATTGAGTCTAGTGAAATTGGTCAACCCTTCAAAACGGGGCTGATAAAAATCTGAATCGAACGGAAGAATAGACGATGAAGGGTGAGTCCCTTGTCACTTAGTGTAGTCGTGGTTGGGACAAATCTTCATCTGACCCGCCGAAGAGGGAAGGGTGGTGGCACTCTTAGCAATCTGAACTCAATATCATGTATTGTTGAATTTGAGTTTCCATTACCTCTCCAATCATATTTGCTATTTCTGTATTTATAAAATAAATGTGAAATAATGTGAAGTTAGGGCTAATGAACCAGGATCGGACTGACCGGTAAGTCGGAAATCGATGACCCGACATATAGTCCAGTCAGGATTATGTTTTGACACCGGGTTGGTTCAATAAGGATTAACTTGGGGTAACCCGGTCGATCCGTTGGATTGGATGTAGTTGAGCTTGTTACTTTTTTTTTTACAAAAATTTATTTCTTAAATAACGAAAATACTGAATTTTTTTAAAATTTGAAAGGTAAAATAATAATAATAAACAGAACTCATTCATCACATAGGGTCACTGTCATGTCTGTATATACTTATATTCTTTTAAACTACTTTTATAAAAGGAAGATTTTTTTTTAAATTTTCAAATTTGAAAGTTAAAAAATAAAAAAAACCCCTTATATTTTGATATTTTGTTAGGATGAAAATTTTGAAAATGTAAATAATGTTGGATAATAAATAAGTTATAAGTATATAATTGGTTTGGTAATTTTTACTTTGTTAATAATGACATTTACCACTTAGTTTTTGAAATTTTTAATTTTAGATAGTTTAATTGTGTCAATATGTCATAAGATTTATTTTTTAATTTTTTATTCTTCATCGGATCGGTCTAAGTTACTAACCCTTAATCCACTAACTTGTCAAATTCGGTCACCGATCCCTTCTTTTGTACCTTGTGCGAAGATGTTATTGTTTGGTTGAAGCGCACATGGCCAACCCATGCGGCTTTCATTTAACTCAAAAGATAATATATACATATATATATATATATATGAGCATTATCATTATTAATTGGAGTTAATTAATTATTTCTCCAACCACATTACGACTTTTCCCCATTTACCAATTAGCTAGGTTCCCTTCAAGCATTGATTAATTCATCCCTTACAATTTGTTTTAATAAAAGAGTCATCAGTTATTAAAGTCCATGAAGATGACATATACCAGCATGTATGTCTAATTACCAGGAAACTATTTTACCAACACCTTTTATAATATACAAATTAAGTATGTGAGGTATGTTTTATCTTAATTTGATTAAATGTAATTTTACAACTCACCATATACATGTACCCATGCATAGATATGAAGCAATTATGACAATTTTTTATGGAGATCAATGAAATCATTTTAATGACATAAGATTTTATAACATTAGTTTATTATTTTTAATACTCTTAATTTTCTTAATTAAATTTTACTCATCTCATCCCTAATCTTATTCTAATTGTAAGGACGTTGGGAAAACTAACATGAAATCAATTTGAATATACGGTCCCTAAAAAAGGATAAAAAAGTTCAATAAAAAAATTATACAGGTTTCCTCCCAAATGAATTTCCTCCTGTGTAGCACCTTTTTCTTTGGTACAAGAATTTTTAGAAAGGGGCCGAGCTCATCCATGATTTAAGGGTAGGGTAATATCTCATTTCCTCTTAAATCATATTAACATTAGGTATGGTGGGCTGTCAATTACTTTTATGAGCTTATCTGAGCAACAACGAGTTAGGATGCCTCCTCAAACACCGTAACTAAAGTCAGAACAAAATAGCACCCATAAGAATTGAATCCGCTCTATTTATGGGAGTATCCGATGCCTTCACTAACTAAACCTATGAATGATGGGTACTTGGCCTCCCAAATTAAAGTCTTTAAGCCCATAATACATTGAGCATATCTCTTTTTAGCCCAAATTAAATTAAAGACATCCTTAACATTTTTATTCAAAATTTTTTTGATATGATTGTTATTTGTTTTGTAAAAAAATTAGCCCAATTGCTACTTTACTTATGGCAAAAAAAAAACTTTTTTAACTTGCTCATAGGAGTTGAATTAAGCAGAATGAGCTAGTTTTTCACATGTGAATCAAAGTTTGAATTCCGGTTGAAAAAGTTCTCAAAATTTAGTGTCTAACACAGTACTTTTTACAATATTATTTATAGTAGGAAATACTTCATTTTTAAAAAAATATATACATTTCTTTACAATTTGTTAGCAGGTACTCTTTAATCAGTCTACTTGACTACTACAACTTTGTAAGGGCTGATTTAAAATTGAGGGGTCTCTTGAAATTAGAGAAATAAACTGCTCTTTCTGGTTTTTTATCATAAGCATTGAAGAAAAGAGATGCACTGGCAAGCCCCAATAAGCGAGAAATGAAATCAGACAGAATTAAAAAGGAGAATGCTTTTACAAAAAGGAAATAATAATACACCCTTCGGATATGCAATGTGTGGAAATTTGTTGGGAGAAAAAATTTACTGAATTCGAGATATTTTTACAAATTTTGAAATGGTTTTATCTTGACTTGCGTATACCGTTGAAAAGAAGTTTTTCCTAAGCATGCACTAATTCTCCCAATTAAACTGTAAATTGTTTTTTTAAATAGTAAATATAACAATCACTTGACTCATTTCCAACCGACGCTAGCTTTGGGTTATGGGTAGAGTATTTACTTGATGTCAGTTCCGTGCTTATTAAAAAGTTTTCAGTTTGAGTTTTCGATAAGGCCATGGGGGTATTTATATTTTATACTACAACCAAACATTATCCAAATAATACAAGCATACCCCCAAACTTTCTCTCTCTCTCTTACTTTTTAGTCTTCCTTAGTTTTTAAAGTAAGTTAATACTTGAAGGGTTATTTGCAAATTTTCAATTTGAGTTTTTGATAAAGTTTACAAGACCGTACGGAATTTATATCAAGTAAATACTCGCCGTGACATCTGCCACGAATCCAGATCATCATCGCCATAAAAACGATCAGAAGCTGACATCTCTCTGACGCTAAGGTTTATGAAACAGTGAGGCAAACATGGCTTCGCTGCTACCGTACGGCGACGTTGATTTCAGCTTCAGAGCAATGGCGGGTCGCACCGAGGGATTCGGCCGCAATGCCATTGGCGGCCTCCATGGCGCTCTCTATTTCGTCACCACCCTCGCTGGTTTGTCTCCTTCCTCATCTTTTTATCTATTCTGAAAATTAGGGCCGTTTTATTGTGGTTTTGGGATCTCGCGATGCTTATAAAAGGTGTTCTTGCTCCCATTTTAGATTTCACAAGAATAATTTTAACTTTGGGCTGACAGATTTTACTCGTGCCTTCAAGTTTCTGGTGTATTTAAATGCATTTCAGTTCGGCGTTGTTTTCATTTCCCTCTTTCTGCCCTTTTTTAATTCAAATTGATAGGTGGATTCAAATGTTATGATAATAAAACCAAACTCTAGGCACATATGGATAGATCGTTGCAGCCTTCGTGATTATGATGAAGGACCCATAGACATCACAAGACTCTGTCATTACTGTACACCTGAGCTGCAAGTTGTGTACAACTGAGTCATTTGACTCTTTGTCATCAGATGTTACTTTGCACAGCATGATAAGGCCATGCTAATCGGAGCAGACCCGTCTCATGTCGGTGATAGATGCTCCGGGTGACAATTCATCACTGCTTCTTCGTCGGGACACAGCAAAGACAACCTTGTGCTAGGTTTGGAAAAGTTCATCTGTACAACAATTACACAAGAAACTGGAGCATATATGCTGTTTGTGCTGGTGTTGAGTCTCAGGTAAGTACTTCTCTTGTATATTCCTTCCTTTCTTTTGTTGTTATTCTTGCATGCAGGCTATCAGTATTATTCATGGAAATAATGATTTGAGAGCATTTTTTTGCCGAGATGATTTGAGAGCATTCTACAGGTATACTCTCAGTGCAACGTTTATGAAGCGGAACTAAGAAAAAGACTTCTGAATTCTATACAGAGAAGGTAGAACTTGGTCTCTTTGCTTATAGTTTTATTTTTAAAACTCATTAATTGGGAACTTATCCCTTTGTGGTCTATCAAATGCTCCAAGTGAATATTTTGGCATGGCTTCTCTCCGAATGGTCGAAACATCTATCATTTAACCGTTATGCCATCTCAGGCTTTTATATTCGTGTTAGCAGTGTACCAGAGCTATCTCCTCTGCAAAATCCTCTCGAGGCATTGACTCCAACTTGTAATGGTAGTGAACTTGTGGTATTTATTAATAATTTCTTAGGCTGCTGATAAGGAGAAGCAAAGATCTGGAACCATAACATCTGAAGGAGACATGTTTCTGAATGGTGCGCAGCGATGCTTACAAACACAGCACACAGAGGGATTCATGTTCAACCCTTCTGAATATTATCCAACTTGGACCATGCGGAAGCACTCTTACATTCTTTTAAAGATGTTCTGCAAATATGTGCAGGCTGGCAATCTATCTGTAGGCCAGCAAAAGCCTGACGCTCTTTGAATTAGAATACCTTGCAGGATTTCTTCTACTGGTTTGACTCTTAAAGTACAGCAAAGTAGAGCTAGAGTGGGTCCTCAGGGTGCTCATACAGGACTTGAGCTGCGCTGCTTAAATAATTCGTGAATAATGCAGCTCCTTAGGCTTTTTGTTCATTACAATGGTCTGTAT
>JANTPZ010014950.1:0-11128 GCA_025593235.1 Vachellia pachyceras
TCAATAATTGATCTAGTTCAGCAGGATATACAGTGCAACAGAAAGATGCAGGCTTCAACTAGATGGTTCCAAAACGCGAAGTGCCTTTGGGGGCTCTCGATTGGCGATACAATGAGATTTGCTTTATAATTAGGCCAATTTATGGATCCAATATTGACAGAAGAACACGGAAATGACGCAAGCGAGGCAGAAGCCCATAAACAGTAGGCCCAGCAGAGGAAAAGCCTTCAAATGAGGAAGAAGCTGTGGAAACTAAGAGAGATAGAAGGAGATGAGATATAAATAAGGAGGGCAACAACACAAGGAGGGTGTGCATGTATTTCGGAAAACGTCTCTCCCTCTCTCTGGATTACTCATCTTTTATGTACCTCCTCCCTTGATTGCTTTTCTATTATTCTGTTATCCTGTCATACTTTTACTGCTATTTCCATTGTATTGAACGATATACCAAGAAAATATATCAGTAAAGCTTTCCAGAATTTCCTGTTACCGTTATTATTTGTTGTGGCCATTACATTGGTGCTTTCATCGAGCTCTTGCCCCAGTAATGGCAGAAAATATTCGTCTGGAAGATATGCAAGCTGAGCTTAAGAAGACGGCAGAATTCATTGATTATGCGAAGGGACGATTCGAACAACTCGATCAGTTGAACTCCATCCTCAAGTCTTTGGTGCAATCGGTGGATAGCATACACCTTCGCCTAGACCAAACTGCACCGTCGCCTACTCCATCGGCTTCAGCCCCAATTCCAGTGGTACCACCAGTCTTCTCCTATACACAGAATACGCGCACGGTCAAACTCGACTTCCCTCATTTCGATGGCACCAACGCTCTCATGTGGCTCGTTAAAGCTGAACAATATTTCCAATACAAAGACATTACTGATCCTCAGAAACTAATGCTGGCATCAATGCACTTCGACGGTGATGTCCTCCCTTGGTTCCGGATGTTGGAGAAAACAGGCCGTATCACGGACTGGTACACACTTGCCAAGGCTGTGGAACTCTAGTATGGTCCTTTGCAATTCGACTGCGCTCGCTCCCGACTTTTTAAGCTCACACAACATGAGATAGGAGGCTCTTTGGAGGCATATAACTCCAAATTTCTTGCCCTCGCGAATCAGACGGAGAATCTTCCCAAGCATATACTTCTTGACTGTTATATTGGTGACCTCTCCCCCACATTGAAGCACGATGTGCTTGTACAACGACTACATATAGTTCTGAGCGCCATGGCAGTCACACGCTTGTTCGTCCACACTTCGTCACTACACGCTGCCGCACCAAGGGCAGATACGATGGTCAAGTCTCGATTTCATCCTCCACCTACCAAGGCCATTCTGCCTGTCACAGGAGCTGCCTCTACTACTCTAGCCACAGCGACCAGTTCAGGGAAGGCGAACCTGCCACCCTTATTACCTACTACATTCGATGTACATCGAAAACTCTGTACCCGTGATGAAGTACTAGCAGTCTTGACGCACAACTTAGGCCTGGCGCAGCGTAGGATGAAGCACTTGGCGGATAAAAGGCGTCGAGCACTTGAGTTTCAGGTGGGAGATTGGGTACTCGTGCGCCTACAACCATATCACCAACACTCTGTGCAGCTACGCAAATATCATAAATTGGCTCTCCAGTATTTTGGTCATTCCAAGTGACCGATCGTGTTGGCAAGGTTGCATATCATTTACGCCTTCCTGATCATGCGAAAATTCATCCTGTTTTCCACGTCTCCCAACTTAAACCATTCCACGGCACACCTACAGGGGAAGCTTACTTGCTGTTACCACTTCATTCCATACCAGAAGGTTCAGTTTATTTTCCTCTTGACGTGTTAGCTGTGCGTCGGGTGTAGCGTGACTCCAAGTGGATACGACAGTTTCTTGTCCATTGGGACGGCCCTAGAGTAGACTCCCGGGAATTCGAGGATGACATTAAACATCTTGCACCATCTCTGAAGCTTGAGGGCAAGGTTCAACTTGATGGGGAGGGTATTGTTATGGATCCAATATTGACAGAAGAACACGTAAATGACGCAAGCGAGGCAGAAGCCCATAAACAGTAGGCCCAGTAGAGGAAAAGCCTTCAAATGAGGAAGAAGCTGTGGAAACTAAGAGAGATAGAAGGAGATGAGATATAAATAAGGAGGGCAACAACACAAGGAGGGTGTGCATGTATTTCGGAAAACGTCTCTTCCTCTCTTTGGATTACTCATCTTTTATGTACCTCCTCCCTTGATTGCTTTTCTGTTATTCTGTTATCCTGTTATACTTTTACTGCTATTTCCATTATATTGAACGATATACCAAGAAAATATATCAGTAAAGCTTTCCAGAATTTCCTGTTACCGTTATTATTTGTTGTGGCCATTACACCCTTGTACACACATCCAAGATTTAATATTAACCACTGGCGATACGATGAGATTGGGGGCTCTCCATTAACTAGGCCAACCCTTGTACACACATCCAAATCCCCCCTCCCCTACAATATTTTCACTAGAAAATCTTTGAGTTATCTCCGTAATCTGCTCATAGCTAAAAGATATCTGACCATTATTCCAGGACGTGTCTGGACTCCCACAATGTTGCACAACTTCTGCTTGATTCCCAGCTCTAGTGTTAGAAGAGATTGAAGCTTGAGAGGTATAAAAGCCCTCTAGTGCATAATTTGCTTTCCCAAATTGCTGAGCATAGTTAAGCCCTTTCGTACCTGATACCAACTCAAACGATGAAGTAAAAGCTGTGAGCACTTGGCAATTTCTAGCACTTCTCTTCAAACAAAAAATCAATTGAAAATGAAAGTGAACAAAACAAATTTTAACCCAAAAGCTTAATCTGTTGAAAAAAAGCTCATAAACAGTGTTATTATACTCTTCAGCTGTCAATCGAAGCATGAGAGAGTGGTAATTTGCCACAAACATAATACCTGGTTCCTTATGTAAGTTATTAGCAGAGCCAAAATGTGCAGCATGAGCCACTTTTCGTTTTCTCTTCCTCTTTACCACAAAAACAATGAATATGAAGAACAGGATAAAACCGATAACTCCGGCCACAGCATAACCAATTTGATTTTTTGAATTACCGCCGCCGCCGCTATCTCTCGACGACGAAAGCGACATGGAGCCACTAGAAGAACCGCTCAAGCTTGTGATGGAAGATAAGTGCGGCGTCAGCGGAGGGGCCCGCGCCCTTGGTTGCGAAGCAGAGCTGGGTCTATTAGGTGTGACAGTGGCAACTGGAGGGGAAAAAGTTGTTGAAGGAGGCGGTGATGGGTTGCCGGTGAGGAGGCGGTGATGGGTTGCCGGTGGCTGACGAATTATCTGGGGGTCCCGGTGTCACTGTTGTAGACGAGTTCTGCGATGGAGACGGAGATGAAGGTTGAGTTGGAGGCGCGGATAGAGGCTGAGAAAATTGATCAGGTGAAGGAGGGGATGGTGATTGTGGTGGAGGTGACGATGACTTCGGGGGAGGAGGCGAAGCGTGTCCGTGGAATTTACGTTTGCGTTTTTATCTTTTTTTTTTTTAAAAAAAGCATTGGATGCATCAATCCTTTCTTTATTTTTTTAAAAAGTAATTAAAAAGCCATGTTAAATAAGCTTCGAAAAATTCTCACAACTCTGAATTTGGCGTTTTTTTTAAAGTAATTAAAAACTCATATTAAATAAGTCTCATCCCTATTTATTCTGTATGCATCTTCACAAATCACTAAGCCACCAACACATATAGCGATAGCGTCATCATTCGTCAATATCTCTCCACCAATCCAGTGCCCAACACACATACCTCTTTCTTTACATTCATAATCTTCATTCAACCCCAAGTTAAGTGCTGACACAAACTCTCCAACCCCAAGTCAAGCCGTTAAGATATTAGGGTCAGTTTCATCATTCACTTCGCTACTATACAAATGTTTCTACCGTGGTTTTAGCTGTTCCCATGTTTTAGGGCTTGCATACTCTGATTTATTTTTGTCCTTATTGTTATGTTGTGATATTTTGCCCATGGTTAACAATTTATCTTTCGGTATCTTTAACTTGTTACGTATCTATTTGAGCAATATTTATGGATCTGAATGTTTGAGGGAAAACTTAAATATCGTTAATTCTTGTGACTTTTAGTGATAACTTGTGGACGGGTTTTATGCCCTGAGTTGGAATTTGTGTGTTTGGGAAGTCCATTGGGAGAAATGAATTTACAGATTTTGAGGTATTTTGCGGATTTCAAGATGGTTTTATAGATTTCGAGATGGTTTTTACAGATTTCGAGATGATTTTGTCTCGGCTTACGTGCACCGTTTGGGAAACGGTATTCCCAAACAAACACAATGTGAAGTGTAAATGGTTTATGGGTTGGATGTTTCATCCACGTGTTTTGTGTTTTTGTTTGGTCTGTTATCTTTCAGATGAGTTCTCCCTCGAGGCTTTAAACATGTTTCTCTTATCCTTTTTATTTTAATATTTCTCCGCTGCTACTATTCTTCTTGGCCTTAGCACCTGTTGTCACATCCAGATCTGAGAATGGCGTCTATTAAGAGATTGGCTTTCACAACTCTCTGGTAGCAACAAGCCGCAAAAACTTAATTAATTTCTCTTTTATTTATTGGGTAATATTTTGCTTTGTTAACGTAATATATTGGGGGTAGCGTCACAACTATTCGAGTGTTTGGGTTAGCGGGGAGCCAATCCAAAAGTGACGTTTTGGCCCAAAAGCACGATTGGATCCAAGCATCATCGTTTGGCTGGGCGACATCGCAGAAGGGCTTCACGCATGGAAGGAGCTTCTCGACAGAAGCTAGTGGAGTGAGCGGCTGGCGAAAATGCACGGTGGGAAAAGCGGATCAGTGACAAGACTGGAGTTGGTTGGAGCATTAACGGCAAGTTGTGGAGTTCGACATTGCACAATCTCTCAGCCATCTTCATTGCACAATCTCTCAGCACCATCAACAAGACACTGCTAACTCATGACAGAGAAAACCCATTTCATGGCCCATCAACTTCAACAACCTCCTTCTGTTTCTGCAGCGCCTCGTAACGAGATCCCATCCCAAATAGCTGGCAGCGAGAGTGACCATCATCAAGCTGAAATAGAGTCTGAAACCCAAGACCTATCGGCTTTTCGGACCGGTGTCTGCCGCGATCAGGAGAAAATGGCATTGTCGAAGCTGGTTTCTGATTCTGCTGAGGAGAGTGGAAGAGAGAAGCTGAAGAGGCATAGAGTGGAAGTGGCGGGAAGGGTATGGGTTCCGGAGATATGGGGTCAAGAGGAGCTTTTGAAGGATTAGATTGATTGCTCGGCTTTTGACGCTCCTTTGGTTCCAAACAGGATCATGACGGTGCGTGCGGCTTTGGTTCGAGAAGGTACCGGAGCCAATGCCGAAGGATTTAGAATAGAGAACAGGTGTTGAATTTTCATTTCTCTGTAATTCAATTTTAGCAATGAGCGTGTATAGATAAAAGATGGTTTATATCACCCCACACCTCTCCTGTGACTCTTTCGGAGTCTCATTTTTTTAAAAACTTGATGTTTAATTGTTTATTGGATGATTCACCATAATAAAAAGCTTCCCGATTTAACCAAAGTTTGGGACTTCAGACTGATGAATAAAATTCTTCGGAAATTCATGATACTAGAGTTGAATTTTCAGCAACATTTATAGTAAAAATCTAACAAAATTTTCATGCAGAAAATTGTCTGAATTAGATTTTTTTTGTTTTTATATTTACAGGATTTCAAAGAATGAAAAACTGAGACTTGAACCATAATCACTATAATCTGAAACACTGGTATTGTTAGAGGAGATATGTAGAAGGATGGGTTTTTTTTAAACAAACAAATAAATAAAAACAAGTCCAATCCTCCAAAAACATTCATTTTTTTCTTAATATTTAATTTACATATATTTTTATTTACTCTATTTCTTATTTTTTAATTATTTTCTTTACCATCAAAATTATCAGAAATAGTTAAAATAAAATATATGAATATATAAATATGTAATTTATCATAAAAAATCACTTCTCAAAAGTTTATCCAAACGGTTTCACCTTTTAAAAAAAGTCACTTTTCAAACGCTTATCCAAACATAAATCACGTTTCACTTTTAACTTTTACTCAGAATTCCTTTTACAAAATCACTTCTACTAAAAAATCACTTTTTCCACCGCTTATCCAAATGGTGCCTATATTGGGTAATATAGTTTACTTCATTCATCCCAACGCACCAAACCACCAGCAGTACACAGCCCACGTTGGTTGGTGTTGAACACCGCACTGTTCATTCTTCTTCGTTAGAACTCCTCCGCTATATTATTATCGTGTCCCCTTTTTTGTTTTTCATATAATTAATAATCAATAATTAATTTTTTAAATTGTTGGCAAGCAGAGGAAAGAAAGGAGAACTGGATACCCTTGGATGTCGAAACCTTAACGTTGCTTCTTCCACTATTTCCAGAGGCCTTGCAAAATAATGAGCCTATGCATGACATACTGGTTACGCAGGAGACACCACAATCTGGTCCGACAAAGATAAAAAAAGGCTTTTGGACTGAAGAAGAACATAGGTACACAGTTGATTGAATATTTGATTCTTATAGTTTACCTTAATTTCAATTTTGATTCATGTACATTCAAATTATAGGTTTTTTCCCTAAAATGTTAGTCTACATGTGTTTTAATAAAAATACGGAAATTTTTTCCTTTTTAAGAAAGCAAAAACCCATGCTTTAAAGTATTATAAATGAAACCAAAATTAAAATAAATGGTAAAGATAAAATATCTTACAGGAGAATAAGCTCAACACATTATTCACACAGTTTATCATTTATATTTGTCTTTAAATGTTTAACTTTTGTCCAACAGGAAATTCTTGGAAGGATTGGAGAAATGTGGGGAGGGAAGTTGGATGGTTATATCCAAAAGATTTGTGGTGACGAGAACACATACTCAAATAGTCAACCACACTCAGAAATATTTCAAGCACCTGAAAGATACAAAAAATGAGAATAGGTATAAAAAGAAGAAAAAAAGAATAAGTATTTATACTACCACCTACAACAGAAATCATTTTTGATACAATAAGTGTATTCTGAAATTAACGTTTATGCAAATTTAAATACATTATTTCAACTGTTTTCAAAACCGACACATTAACTACTACGAATATTAAACCGTATCGTAAATAAATGTTATCCTCATCTAAAGTTACTCACTGCCGTTCATCCATTTATTATCACCCAAATATAAAAATCAATACCCATATAATCCCACACATGCACAATAAAATTAAGAAAACTCCCTCAAACCAGAGACGGAAAATTGATACTGCATTATTCTTCAACTTCATTGGATTTTTTTCACTCAATTCAACTATATTAGGAGATAAGGGAACACGACCCCTGAGCCACGCTTTCCCTGGAAATAATGTTACTGGTAGAATCTCGCAACTCGGCTTTGCACAAACTAATGTCTCTGGTATGTTGGAATTGATTTTGGTGGAGATGGAGATGAAAATAGAAATAGATATAAATGAGGATGGAAATGGATATAAATATAGGAAAAAATGAAGGGTCAAAAAATCAATTCCATGGAATTGAATACAATTCCATGAGTTACATCATGGAATTCATTTTTATCCAATTTGAATTCTATTTTCATTTCCAATTCCACCCCCAATTCCACCATGCCAAACATAGGAAATGAAATCCATTTCCAATTCCACCTCCCAATTCCACCATACCAAACATAGCATAAGAAAGTGGTGGTCTCACTCTTTCACAGTAGAGAATGTACAATCTCTTATTCTAAATGTAAGACTTCGTTTGTAGTTTAGGGTCGGAAGTAGTAATTTATTACAAGCAATTAAGCATCACCTAAGGCTTTTCATTGTGAATGGGTGGTTTCCGGTGTGGTTGAGCATAATCCATATCTACCATGTCCTCCAATTTGTCACCTGAGCTTGGGTTCATTGTTTCTTCCACGTGGTACTGTGTAGGTCCCAGCATTGATCTGGTGTGCCTCCTCTTTGCCTGCAAAATCATATGCTTCATATCATTCCAATACAGTTTTTTCAACCAACCAGCATTTCACAATTCACAATAATGTTCCTTGACATAATATTGGATCCGATCTTTAATATACGAGCTACATAACTAATTTATGAATATCGAGAATATTTGTAAAGTTAGTTATTTATAATAAATATAGGTGGGTTTTCATTTTGCACCGGACAAATCTTATACGCAAAGGAAAAACTTATCATATAACACCGGTAGCTCCAAATCCTAGACAGTAATATAGGGGAAAAGAACAGATTAATAAAAAAATCTAAAGAAAGAGACTTTATCTGATGACCTTATTAAATATTATAGCATGAACAGAATTACATACTAGAAGCAAGGATGATGAATCTGTCTGAAAAGATGTGGCAGCTCCTGAATGCCGGTTGGAATAATGTCCTGAAATTTCTGAATAAAGTTATAAAATGACTGAATATTTTTTAAGAGTGGTTGACTAGTGGCATCCTAGAGGTTGGGATACACCGTAACATCAGTACGATACTTAAAAATTGCAAAGCCATATATATTATAGGCGGAAACAAAATAACAGACTAGAGTCACAGGTTGGAGGGCACTGATCTCACCACCTATCCCAGCTTCTTTTAAAGTCGACGCATTGCAACCACTCTCACAAATGATGTTTTATCATGTGACACTTTCCCTTGCTGCTCTTCGTTCTCCTCTAAGGTGCAAGGCCTTGGCTTCGATGCAGCTATGAATTTCTCTACTGCTAAAACCTTGTCCAAATCCTGCAGATCATCCTTAATTTTAGTCACTCTATCAACTCCATATGTCTCTCTCTCTCTCTCTCTCTCACACACACACACACACACACACACAACAACAACAAACTTCCCCAGTACATTGTTTCTCTCTGTTGAAAAGAGAAGTGTGGACATTTTGAACTTGATAAAACTTAAATCTCAGCGAGTTAGATAGCCATATCAAACACACGCGCACACACACTGGTGAATCAGTAGTCAAAACCAACCTTACAAGAAAGGCATTTTGCAGTCTGTTTATGAGAAAGAATGAGAGGACGGGAGGTGCATGCATGCAAAGATAGACAGAGGAGAAGGAGCAGAAGAGGAAGAGAAGACATGATCAGAAGGATACATGAATAGTAGTGAGATTTGTATTGGATAGAGTATAGGGCTAGGATCCAGGAGCTCACTTATATGTAATAAGAGAACAGGAAACGTATTAAATGCGTTTTGTGTGGGAAGAGGGACGTTCTTTAAAAGAACATGCAGTTGTTTGGACGATGAGCCTTGAAAACGAAAATGGGAATATGGAGGGCCCATAATTGTCGTCCTTGTCTCTTTGTTTTAATAACTTGGGGGAAGAAACGTTCTACTATAGAACTAGTAGCTAGTAAGTGAACTCAAACATTTTAAGCAGTTCAGCCACAAAGAGATGCTACAGTAAATTGATCCCAAGATTTTGCTTAGGAATACATATTCTCTGCATTTAATGGCTTAAATCTGACAGACAAGGCTTTTTCGCTAGATGGGATGGCGAATAAGGGAACCCAACATGCTAGTTCTTGTGGCATATTTTTATAATAATAATTTTTTTCTTTGTTGGAGATGTTGACCTTTTAAGTCCTGTCACTGGCCCATCCATATTCTGCTTCAGATATGAAACATGACGAGATCTCAGTACGTACAGTTCCTTTTAGTTCGTGCAGGAAGACTATAAACTCATGTTCAAGTTGCAGAGACACCCATATGACAGGTCCAACGAGATAACGAGGTGACGTGTCTTGGAGACTAAGGTGAAACTGGTTAAAAGCAGAAGGGAAAAAACTGATTTCTCTTGTTCAATTAATGCAAATTCAATGATCAACAAGAATTGCAAGGCCTGTAGAGAAACATTGAACTGTAGAATTGTGTGAATACCTGGCAATTGGAAAATCATGAAAGGGAACATATGGATATGGGACCGACAGAGGAGTGGGAAGTAGGGAAGAGGGTTCAAGGACAAAGGAGCATGGCTAAACCGTCACTTCACTTGCAATCTTTCTCACAAACACCAAAAGTTCCTTCTTCTTCTTTTTTCTTTTTTCGGTAGATACAATGTATGTCAGATTCGAGCATTCTTAGGCCTAATTCAGTTAATTCTCTAAAAAACGCTTTATAAGTTCATACATATTCAAACTAAAGATTCTTCCTTTCTGCTTCTTGTGATCAATCTTTCATTACCTATTCCTCTTGTGAAAAAACAAGAATAGGACCTGCTTCCAATCAACACACACCTCTTTGAAAACAATATATCTGTGCGTGTATGTGTAATTTACCAAACTGGAGCACTGAAATGAACAAAGGACACAAATTGTGGCGGCATCATTAAAATTTTTTCACACAAGTTGAAATAAAATTACATTAGAAAAGTTGTTTCCACCATTACTCCAAACCAACATGTAGTCAAAGAATCAATTTTGTGGTTTGTAATTTTCTTGGCCAGACTTATAATATGTTCCAAAAGATGAAACTTTGTATTTAGCAGTTGTAATGATAATAATTTCTTCCTTACTGCATGTCATTACTTACGTAAGCCGACATCATCTTCTTCTTCACACTCTGAGGTCAAATGAGCCTGCTATAATTTCTAACCTCATTCATTCCATTTGAAATTTAATATTTTGCGGGTCCCATGAGGAGGCGAAAAGTAGTAATATCATGACTATATTCTGACAAAAAAAACAAGAAAAAATTATACAAGTAATTCTAGACGTGTCTAGATTCTGGCCATTAGCATTAGGATTAAAGAATATCAACACTGTTGTGCAAGTATCATCCTGGGTCAGAAATGGGAAGAATCGGGTGCAACGTCGATGGAATTCTTGATGATTCGAAGTTTAGCCAGCCAATTCCATGGGTAGGCATATACATAGCCGCAGCGTCGCTGATCTGTCTCATCGGAATGGCCACAGATGCTATACTTGGTAATTGTAATCGCAAGTTCTGGTTCCCTTGCAAATATTTTTCTCTTAATGCAACTTCTTTAACCTTAATTGGTGTAGCTGTTAAATTATCTGTTGACTTAAACACCTCCATGCCTGGCCACCATG